>APFE031107256.1:6274-28542 GCA_000404065.3 Pinus taeda
AGAGCACGGAGGAAGAGGAGGTGGTGGTCGTGGAGGATTATATAGCATAGATTGATGTGGAGGTTTTCCAATATTTATTCATTCCAAGGTTGGATGGGGCCAATTTATTAGAAAAGGAAAAGGGATGAGAAATATTTGGAGAGGATGATTTATAGTTGGCAATGGGAGAGATTCACCAAGTGTTCATCATAATTTGAGGATTGAGACCATTTGGATGAGAGCGCTTGAGACAAAAGGGCAACACAATTAAGATATAAAATCATCATGGGAATTGGTTGAATTTTCTTCATCTTGATCTCACTATGATCGAAGATGAGGACTTGATGATCCCGTGGGGTAAGTGTCTCATGGGAGTCGATACATAGTGATGTATATGGGAGCTAGACACTGTGATAGCATGGTGGGATGATGATTCCATGGGTTGAGGTTGGGATGATGATTCAATGGTTTCTTAGGTATGCGAAATATCTTGGCCGACCTAGTTTGGTTGGTCAGATTTAGATATGCGAGGAAGATTGGTCTCCTATTATAGTTGGGATAACTTTCTCCTTGTTCAAATTCGCTAGAAAGGCCCCTTTATTCATGGAGAAAAGTTGGACATATATGTTCAGATTTGTGTGGTCCTATGCATTTTCCTTACGCTAATAAAACTAAATGTACGAAGAATTATGTTGATGATTACACAAGAATCTTTTTGGTGTACTTATTGAAAAGTAGATCTCAAGATTTCAAAATATTTAAGTATGAATACGTATGGATTTGATATGAAGCATAATCCCATATTGGCTCTCTTCATACTATTAATTGAAGATAGCATACTCTAATGAATATGAAAAATATTTCAATAAGAATGGTGGCTGCTTTATGAAAATTTGAAAACAATAAATAACTTAAGACATCTCTATGAGGGGTTGGACAATCATTACACCAAACATTTCTCACTATCAAGTTGGGTTGGGAAGACACTGTTCACCCTAACAAATAGTAGAGTGTCATCATGGCTTACCTCACTCCAATTAAAAATCAACACAGATTTGAAATTACATCAACGATTCAAGTAGTAGTCCTATAAACTTGAGAAGAAGAGCTAATCTCTAGAATTTGGGTTTATCACATAATGATATCCATGGATGACTCCTACTCTTGGACATTGTCTTTGATATTTTAAGACATAAGCATCTAGATCACTCCAAAACAAAAAATTAAATGGTTCGGTCCATGCCACCTTCAACCAACTACTAGAGCTATAGGTGTTAAACATTTTCTCCAATTTTCTCAGTGCTACAATTCCACCATTTTTATTAAATCTTCTAAATATTTTATAACTTAACTTAAGCTACAATTTTCTCACTAGATCCATGTCATTTTAGCTAGGAAAACTAAATTACATATAACATCTATGGCTAGTGTGTTGCAATTTCATCAAAGATTTTTTTTGGATGTTGTTGCGTCAGGTAATGATTCTACTTCCTGCAATCACTTCTATCATTTAATAGATTCTAAAAAATTAAGTAGCACAGTATGTTTACTCCAGATTTAGAGAAGGATGTTATAGAAGTAACCCTTACCATTTTTATGACAGTAGTGATATCAATATATGTATCCATTAGCTCCTCACCATAATAAGAATAACACTGCTTCTATCATCTCTTTGTTGATTTTTTCTCTTTTGAATGCGGTAATTTCTCTTTTGAGCTACTGTTATTAGTTGACATATTCCACTTCTCTAATTCTATTTTTATGTAAGACAAAAGTACTTTCTGCAATTGAAAATTGAGAGATACATTTAAAAATTGAACACTAAAAAATAATATAAGAAAAATCCTCGACACGGTTACTTTAGTGAATCCACAAGTCCTTCTAGATATAGTGAAACAACAATTGGACCTTATCCATACTACCTCCCAGGATAATTCATATTTCTACTCGGAAAGAGGTCAAAAGTAATGATAATCACAATGTGTACCTTTTGGAAGACATTAGTTTTGGTATTTTTGTAGAATCCAATCAACATTGCCATACACATAATTAAATTTAGGAAAACATATCTATACTTTGTTAATTTTAGGGCATGGAGGGACAAAGTGGAAAAAATCATTTTGTTTTATAAAATCTAAGATAGATGAAATTAATGTTGTGAAAGCATAAGCATAATAGCTGAAATGGGCTTGGCACATAAACAATAAGGCCTCAAGTGATCTAAAAAATATAGGTCATTATCATATCATATAATGGGATAATTATGATTACTCATCAATATCATTACCATATATTTAATCCCATAAAATGCTCTTTTGGTCAATTTTAATGGTCAAAATATCATGTGCATAATACAACATTTTTATATTCCCTTTTCATGGAATTTAATTTGAAGGAGTTACATTCACCTTTATCTTCACTATGTTAAGACACTTTAACTATATATAAGTTATATTTAATATGCTAAGTATTAAAGTTGATGTGTACTATGACTTTTAGGAGTTACAATGCCTTTACGGTGACACTAGGTGGCATAGATTCTCAAATTCAGTGTGTTAAAGATCATAGTGCACTATAGTTACCGAATTTTAGATTTAGTACGTTAAGGATTATAAAGTAATCAATGTCATTTTCTTTAATGGTAATAGTGGTTAGAGGCCACATTGTGGTAGGCTTTGTAATTCTCTAAGAGTACAAGTGACCACCCTAAACTAGGGGTTATATGGGTCATGGAATATCTCAATTTTTTCGCATTCATAATGGCTTTTGTTTAAGGGACACATAATGCATTAGATATTGTGGTGGTCATAGTGGTGAAAGGGAAGAGAAATAATTATTCGAGTTAATATGTAGTGCAATGAACACAAATATCTAATAATAACTTTATTATAATTAGTGATTTCAAAGGTACATATATTAATATATTTATTTTAAAATCAAAATATTATTGGGGAACATAGCGGATGCTTCCATATGATTTCCCTCATTGTTGTAATCATACAGCTATTGCACCGTAGCCAAACAAGCACTAGAAGATTTAGTATCTAGGGTTTTTCGAAGGTCTAGGTTTTGTAACTCTTAAAAATATTTAAAGAAGAAAAGATTATCCATAAATTTGAGATAAATTATTTATTTGTATAATGTAGCATTCAAATTTTTCTAACCTAAGATTATTTAGAAAAATATATGAATTATTTTTTATTATGAATTAGAAAGACTCTTAATCCATATGACTCTATTTATTTATTAAAGAATAATATTAGTAATCCATATGAATTTTAATAGGGATTTTTGCTATTAAACAAATTATCATTAAATTTTATTTTAACAATTTTACTATATACCAAAAAATTACTAATTATAATTACGCTCATTTCTATTTGCTTATTCATAATTATGTGATTTCATTCTTGTTATTGGAGACGTCATTTAGATGTTGTATAGATAATGTTTGAGAGAACATCCATGGTTTGGGCCCCTTATATAGAGATTCACTTTCTAAATTTATGGGTTAACTTTGTGCATTTTCTGTGCACTTTTATGAAAGCAATTCAATTTTTTTTTTTTTTTTTACCAACACTTTTGTAAGTTTTTTTTTTCCATAATCATTTTTGCTTTTTTAAATTTAACTATTTTTTATTTTTATTTTTGAAGCATTCCAAAATGCAATTAGCATCATCATTTCTAAATTTAAGTGTTAAGTTTTTGTGTTGAAAATGTAATTAATATTTCTTAAGTTCAAGAAATGGACTAGGTTTAGAGCTGATATCTATATTCAAGAATGTAAATTACTTTCTTCTTTCTAAATATAGTTGTTGTCTTTTTGTTTTTAGAGCTTTCAAGAATATAATTAATATTTGCTAAATTTAATAGTTGTGTGTGTCTTTTTGCTTTTCTGAATGTTCAAGAATGTGATGCAATTGTAGAGTGAGAAAATAATTTTCAAATTTGAATATTTTTGGATGGCCTTAAAAAGTATGGTGGGTGTCTCATAGAAGAGTTCCAAAAATAATTTCCAACAAAAACATTATGTGAACATCACATGAAAAAAATCTATAAATATTAAAAAGTCATTTGAAACATTATCTTCTCACCAATCAAATTCATAGAATTTATTGCTTAGCCTCCATCCAAAAACTTGCAGACTCGTCTCACTATTAACAAAACAAAAAAATTAAATTTGAAATATTAAACAACGGTGCTTTTTACAGTAACGATGATGGTCTCATTGCGAAGCTTGTCACTTAAAAAAGACAAATGACATGCCAAAATTTAATGTGCACATAAACAAGTCAAAAGATTTATAGCAAATGTTACAGCAACATTTTTTCTCCATTATATTGTAACAAGTCAAAGCATTAAACGCAGATGCGTAAGTAGTTGGTGCGTGTGTGACACGTAATGTGACTAGTGGGTTGGTGCGTGTGTGACACGTAATGTGACTAGTGGGTTGTTGGAGTAAAAAATTTCAAACTAGTTTATGCCCATCAGCGTTCATCGAACCTTCAAACGAAATTATGCCAAGTAGTAGGTGCGTGTATTTTGTTATTCCAAGTAGTGGGTGCGTGTAGTTTGTTATAAACTCTGAAATCGCCATCGCCATATGTGGGTTCGCGATGTTAAGTTTATTTGAATTTATGCGAAATTATGCCAAGTAGTGGGTGACTGTAGTTTGTTATAAACTCTGAAACCGCCATATGTAGGTTCGCGATGTTAAGTTTATTTAAAATACATATAATTGAATTTGTGACAAAATATGTATGCTTGCTTAATTTCACTATGTTGATAGAAGTGTATACCTTGGAATTGGAATTCTAGAATTTTAATTTAATCATCAACAACTAATAGATTGATACTAGGATTATTTTTAATATTAGTTGTGAATAGATAGTTGAGATTTATTTAAAATGTGGTTTTGACAGTTTCTCATTTTCAATTTAATTAAAAAGATTGTTGCAAAGATTTGACTAGAAAATGATTTGTTTGTTTTATGATAACCACTGCACTCATCTAGTCAATGCTTTGATAAAAAAATATAGAAATCAATGTGTGATAACAATTAAAACTCTACACCCATTATGCATGTGTCATTGTCGAAATTAAAAAAAATCGTAAAATTTAATTGAATTATAACTTTATTATTATTATAAAAAAAATTAATGTAAGGGTTATAAAACATATAACAATAATTTTAGCCATGTAGATTGAATCCCACTTCCGGTGGATACTCTTAGATAGTAAATGGATATTCGTACAATACCATGTGGTAATACCATGGATTACCAATACCAGATTCCCAATGTGACATGTATAGTTATGATATTTTTTGAAATTAATTAATTTGAGATAAATTTATTAAAAAAGAATACCTAAATTGCACACAAATCTTATCATCATATACCATTACTACTATGTATATTCCAACATATTCCATGGAAGTTAAAAGTCTACAACAACCATAATAATTAAGTTATTAGTATGAAATATCTACTTTGTCTATTAGCATAATAATAGTCATATCTATTTTGTAGTTTACTTTCATTTTAATTTAAAAAATATTAAAATTAAATTTAGAAAAATTATGGAAGCCAAATAAATAAAATTAATGTAAGTGGAGATTGGTATCAATTGATGATAAACATCAAAATACGAATCCCATGATACCTCTCTCATTTCATGGGCTAAAAAACACATAAAAATAAAATAAATTATAAGTTTACTATATATTATTTTTTGGTTATTTATAATATTTTTTTCATGCAGGGTTGAATAGCCAATAATCATCGTGAAGAAAATTTAGGGGTGAAATTTTGCCCATGGAGAAAATTAAAGGGTTTAAACTTTTGTTTGGGAAATTATATTTACTCATAGTTCATTACTAATAACTACTCAAAATTTATTTTATAAAAGAATCAGGTGTGGAGGTTGGCATAACCTTATTTCAAGGGAGAATAGAAAAAGATAAATTAGCTCATGAAGAGCTACAACTTTGATTCACCCCAATTTGCAAAAAAGGGGATTTTGGTAGCTATTTTGTTATAATTTATGCTAGTGTTCATTGAACCTTCAATTGAATTTATGCCTGGTAGTGGGCATGTGTAGTTTGTTATAAACTCTCGCAAGAAATCTACATATTCTAGTTTGACAATGCGTGGGGCAGTTCACGTTCGTTATATTATCTGACAAAAGTAGCGTACTATGCTCCAGTATGTATGGGTGCATGTAGAATAGAAACATGATGGTGAAATTTGTTATATTCAAAAAAGAAATCTATCACAGTCTGATAATCGCATGATATGTTATGGAAATCATGAAAATTGGGAGTCAATGAAACCTTCAAAAGGTGTGAGAAGTACATATATGTCAAGTTTGTTATAAGCTATTCCTAGTGTTCATCGAACATTCAAATGAATTTATGCCGAGTAGTGGGCACGTGTAGTTTGTTATAAACTCTGGCAAGAAAGCAAGTTATTCTAGTTTGACAATGCCTCGGGTTGTTTGTGTTTGTTATATTATGTGACAAAAGCAATGTATTACACTCTGATATGTATGGACACATTTAGAATAGAAACATGATGGTGAAATTTGTTATATTCAAAATAGAAATCTATCACACTCTCATAATGGTGTGATGTATTATGGAAATCATGAAAATGGGCACGTTTAGAACAGAAACATGATGGTGAAATTTGTTATATTCAAAATAGCAATCTATCACACTCTGATAATGGTGTGATGTATTATGGAAATCATGAAAATTGGGAGTGGATGAAACCTTCAAACGGTGTGGGAAGTACATCTAGCCGTAGAAGAAAGTGGAGAAATTGCTATATATATAATATATAATATATATATAATATTATATATATAATATATTATAAATATATATATATTATTAATTATAAATATAATAAAAGATAATTATATATATATATATATTATATATATCAATATTAATTATTTTGCTGTGTTTTGGTCCTCCTCTATCTATATTTAGATTAGCACATCTATGTACTTGGATGTTGTTGGTTTGGGTCTAAGTTAGTGAGTAAGTCTGTCGTTTGAGTCTCTCTTGGTTGTCGTGGTTTGAATGAGAGAATTTACAACTTTTGAGTTCATGGAGATAAATGACTGTATGCATGGATGCTATCGAATTGCATTCATATGGTCTGATTTTAAGCTCGACCATGTTATGATTCCCTTTTATCAATTTGATTACAAATGTTGCAAATTTAACTATGTTCATTTCTTGGTATGGTGTTCATGTCATCGTAAGTTGCAGGGAATGGTAACATTGATTTCTTGGATGAGCTCAATGGAGTAGAGAGGAGAGACAAGACTTAAATATGATGCAAACCCTTCATCATCCCTCGCAACCAATTTGAGATCCAATTATGTAATACCTTCCATTTTGATTCAAGAGTCTCCGAATAATAACTCCATGAATTTTCAAGGAATCTTCCATGTCTACTAAATTTAGAAATTTATGATTAATGAATTCCAAAATCACTTTTAATAATTGAACTACTTCCCAAAAACATGATGAGTATCTCCTTGTTTAATCAAATTTTTAAGTGATTATCGTATATTTATCCAATTAACTCTTTTATTTTTCTCTTTCTATGTTAAATTAACTTTTTATTGGTTTCATGCTAGTTTAGTCAATCCATCATGCATAACCGACTGATCTTTTATTATTCTCTATCCATGTTCAATTAATTTTTTATTGGTTTCATACGAGTTTACTCAATCCATCGTGCATAACCGACTAATCTCTTCTTATGGAATTAAAAGATGTTTTTATTTCCATCAACTTAACTCACTGCATTTTTTGAAAGATAAAGCTTACATTTATTCCTAATTTAAGTTTCCTCTACAATGCAACTTAATTACAATTTTTGCCTCCTATGTTTGTTAGAATTAGTTTTATAAATTTAAAAGTGTGTGTTTATTAGAATTAGTTTTATAAATTTAAAAGCTAATTACAAGATATGTAATATTATTAAGCTCCATTTCAAATTAGTGTTGTAATATATTAAACCAGCCATATCAAATCTGGTCTATAGCGTGAGCATATAAATATTTTTCTACAAATAAACTCACTTAACTCTGACTAAATATGATCGTAATACTCAAAGTTAAATCTTGTTGTACAGTGTGGCACTATAAATATACATAAATATCATTGTACGTGATTCAATATGTGATAAGGATCTTGAAAGTCTCATCCACATGAAGATGAAGCACATGTAACATCGATTCTCTACCCTGGAAGGACATATTCTTATTAATATTCCTCTCTCCTTAGACCCAATTGCAGTTATTCCTCACCCATCGCTAGGAAATTAATTTTTCTTCTAACATATAAACATAAATAGCAACAAAAACTAAATGGTTACAATTTCAAAACATCATTATGTTCGTTATGTTCTGTTCTGGTATAATGGTGATCAATTAGTCGAAACAGAGCACTACAAGTGTGTATAATGGTGATGAATTAATTGAAATAGAGCCCTACAAGTATATTTTATTAATTCAACATTAGAATAAAAATACATCTTAATAGTGAAGGTATTGAAAACAAGACAATGACCAATTAGCATACAATAATGTTGATTTTGTAATTTGTGTTTCAACGACCCTAACATGATTTGCTCCAATGCTGAGGAAGTTACTTGCAATTGTATTTGAGAGTATATGGTTTTATATATTATAAAACAGATATGGGTGAGATAAAGGTGAAAAGTATAGGTGTTGACGAGGTATAAGATATGTTTCATTGTGGTAGGGTTTTTCTAAACCATATATGGGTGAGATAGAGGAGAAGAGAATAGTTGGTGAAAAGATACAAGAGATAGTCGGTGAAATCCGTTGCCATAATGAAATCAGGGACATGACATCGAGAAGGTATACCTTATACTATCATAAATATTTCCTATGGTTTCCCCTATATCATAAGAAAACTAGTCTAAGGTGAGAGTAAGTGTTGTTTATGTGACATTGGGAAATGTTTTTGTGTACCCCCTAGAGTTGCACTCGTTTTAAGGGATTTATAACTTTAAGTACAATTTTGGGTAGTACTATATTCTATCCAAGGCATGACATCATTTAGGAATAATCAAATAGGACGAAAAGGCATCATATAAGACATTTACCCTAATTCATTTGCATCCCATAAAACTTAAGATTAGAAGAACGCATAGGAAAATAATAAAACTCAATGATCATAATAGAATATTTAGTAGGAGGAAAACTACACCCTTTGTCACAAAGTATAGAAAAACAATTATTACTTCGCTTGAAATAAGCCAACACCTTTAGGATTTGGTGGTTCGTCACCATCTGTAAGTTTTTCAACTCCTTGGTGTGAAACTATTATAGTAATTATAGTGTTAATCACTACACAATTTTTTGAAATTACACAAAATGTGAAATGACATTGACTAAATGACAAAATATGTAATGAAAGTTAAATTCCTATATGATAAACAAATCTATTAACGCAAAATCATTAAGTAATAAAATGAGAACTAGAAGTGTTAAAATGAGTAAGGGAAAAATGGTTCGAATTCTTGCATGAGATATCATATCTAAATGAATTACTTATGAGTTAATAGTAGGATATTATCTATGTGAAGACATATGTTTTGGATTCCTTAGAGTCTAGCCTTCATTTCCAACAATGGAGAAGAGACTGAAAATTTACTATTTGAATTGAAGACATGAATCTTAAACTAACTTGCATATCTCCACCTCCACCTCCAGATCCACCTTAACCACCTCCTACACCTTCTCCTCATCCTCCTCCTCCACATCTACATCTTCCCCCTATGTCGCCTTCTCCTCCTCCTCCACCTCTGTCACCTCCACTACCCCCTCATCCTCCTCTACCTCCACCTCAACCACCTTCACCTCCACCTCCAACTCCTCCACCTTCTTCTCCTACTCCTCCTCAACCTCCTCTTACACATCCACCACCTCCTCCTTCTCTGCCACCTCCTCCACCTCCTCCTCCTCTTCCACCACCTCCACCAACTCCTCCTACGCTGCCACCTCCACGTCCTCTATCTCTACCTCCACCACCTCCACCTCCACTTCCTCAAATACCTTCACCTCTACCTCCTCCTCCTCCACCACCTCCTCTTCCTCTTCCTCCTCTGCCTCCTCCTCCTCCTCCTCCTCCTCATCCTCTACATCCATTTACACGTACACATACACCTCCTCCACATCCTCAACCACCACCTCCACCTCCTCCTTCTCCACCTCCACCTCCCAAACCACCACCTCCATATCCTCCTCTGTCCTCCTCCTCCTCCTCCTCATCCTCTACGTCCATTTACACGTACACATACACCTCCTCCACATCCTCAACCACCACCTTCACCTCCTCCTTCCCCACCTCCACCTCCCAAACCACCACCTCCACATCCTCCTCCTACAATGCCACCTCCACATCCTCTATATCTACCTCCACCACCTCCACTTCCACCTCTACCTCCAACACCTCTCCTCCTCCCCCTCCTCCTCCTCCTCTACCTCCACCTCCACCCCCTCCGACTCCTCCTCCTCATCCTCTACATCCACGTAAACATACATGTACACTTCCTCCTCCATGTCCTTAACAACCACCTCCACCTCCTCCTTCTCCACCTCTGCCTCCCCAACAACCACATCCACCTCCTGCTCCTCCTCCTCCTCCACCTCCATCTCCTACATTGCCACCTCCATATCCTCTATCTCTACCTCCACCACCTCCACCTCTGCTTCCTCCAAAATCTTCACCTCTAACTCTGCCTCCTCCACCACCTCCTCTTCCTCTTCCTCCTCTTCTTTCTCCACCTCCAATACCACCTCCTCCACCTCCACCTCCTCTTGCCCCTCCTCCTCCTCCTCTGCCACCACCTCCACCCCCTCCTAATCCTCCTCCTCCTCCTTTGCATCCACGTACAACTCCTCCTCCATCTCCTCAACCACCACTCCACCTCCTCCTTCTCCACCTCCACCTCCCCAACCACCACCTCGACCTCCTCTTCCTTGACCACCTCCTCCTCCTCCTTCACCAACACCTCCACAACCACTTCAACCTCAACCTCCACCTCCACCATGTGAGGTGGTTGTGGAGGAGGCAGTTGTGGAGGTTGAGGAGAAGGAGGAGGAGGAGGCGAAGGTAGAGGTGGAGGTGTTGGAGGAGGTGGAGTTAAAGGAAGAGTCAGAGGCAAAGGCTTAGGTGGTGGAGGTGGAGGTGTAGGGGGTGGAGATGGAGGTGGTGGTAGGGGGTGGAGGTGGAGGTGGTGGTGGCGGAGGAGGATGAGAATGTTGTCGATGAGGAGGTGTACGCGTATGCGGGTTAAAAGGAGGAGGAGGAAGAGGATGTGGAGGTGGAGGAGGTGGTAGTGGAGGAGAGGAGGAGGAGGAGGAGGAGGTGGAGGAGGAGGAGGGGTTGGAGGCGAAGGTGTTGGAGGTGATGGAGGTCGAGGTCGAGGAAGAGGGGGTGGGCGAGGTGGGAGAGGAGGAGGAGGAGAAGGAGGTGTAGTAGGTGGAGGTGGAGGAGGTGGATGTGGTGCAGTTGGAGGAGGTGGAGAAGGAGGTGGAGGAGGTGGTGGAGGAGGAGGATGAGGAGGAAGTGGTGATGGTGGACGAGGAGGAGGAGGGGCCGAAGGTGGAGGTGGAGTGGAATTGTAGGCAGTGGAAGTGGAGGTGTTGATGGAGGAGGAGGAGGAGGAGGAGGAGGAGGTAGTTGAGGAGGAGGCAGAGCTGGAGTTGGTGGTGTTTTTGGAGGAAGCAGTTGTGGAGGTGGGGGAGGTGGTGGTAGAGGAGGACCAAGATGAGGTGAAGGTAGAGGTGGAGGTGGTGGAGGAGGTAGAGGTGGTGGAGGACGCAACGGAGGAGTTGAAGGCAGAGGGTTAGGTGGTGGAGGTGGAGGTGGAGGGGATGGAGGTGGTGGTGGAGGAGAAGGACGAGGAGGAGGAGGTGAAGGCGAAGGTGTTGGAGGAGGTGGAGGTCGAGGTCAAGGAAGAGGAGGTGGTGGAGGCAGAGGAGGAGTAGGGCGAGGAGGAACAGGAGGTGTAGGAGGTGGAGGTGGAGGAGGTGTTCGAGGAGGAGAGCACAAAGGAGGAGGAGGTGGTGGTCGTGGAGGTTTAGATAACATAGATTGATGTGGAGGTTTTCCAATATGTATTCATTCCAAGGGTGGATGGGGCCAATTTATTAGACAAGGAAAAGGGATGAGAAATATTTGGAGAGGATGATTTATAGTTGGCAATGGGAGAGATTCACCAAGTGTTCATCATAATTTAAGGATTGAGACCATTCGGATGAGAGCGCTTGAGACAAGAGGACAACACAGTTAAGATATAAAATCATCATGAGAATTGGTTGAATGTTCTTCATCTTGATCTCACTATGATCAAAGATGAGGACTTCATGATCCCGTGGGGTAAGTGGCTCATGGGAGTCGATACATAGTGATGTATATGGGAGCTAGACATTGTGATAGCTTGATGGGATGATGATTCCATGGGTTGAGGTTAGGATGATGATTCCATGGTTTCTTAGGTATGCGAAATATCTTGGCCGACGTGGTTTGGTTGGTCAGCTTTAGATATGCGATGAAGATTGGTCTCCTATTATAGTTGGGATAACTTTCTCCTTGTTCACTTTCGCTAGAAAGGCCCCTTTATTCATGTAGAAAAGTTGGACATATATGTTCATATTTGTGTGGTCCTATGCATTTTCCTTATGCTAATAAAACTAAATGTACGAAGAATTATGTTGATGATTACACAAGAATCTGTTTGGTGTACTTTTTTAAAAGTAGATCTCAAGCTTTCAAAACATTTAAGTATGAATATGTGTGGATTGGATATGAAGCATAATCCCATATTGGCTCTCTTCATAATACTAATTGAAGATAGCGTACTCTAATGAATATGAAAAACCTTTCCGCAAGAATGGTGGTTGCTTTATGAAAATTTGAAAACAATAAATAACTTAAGACATCTGTATGAGGGTTTGGACAATCATTACACCAAACATTTCTCACTATCAAGTTGGGCTGGGAAGACACTGTTCACCCTAACAAATAGTAGAGTGTCATCATGGCCTACCTCACTCCAATTAAAAATCAACACAGATTTGAAATTACATCAACGATTCAAGTAGTAGTCCTATAGACTTGAGAAGAAGAGTTAAACTCTAGAATTTGGGTTTATCACACAATCATATCCATGGATGACTCCTACTCTTCGACATTGTCTTTGAGATTTTAAGACATAAGCATCTATATCACTCCAGAAATAAATTCAATGGTTCGGTCCATGCCACCTTAAACCAACTACTAGAGCGATAGGTGTTAAACATTTTCTCCAATTTTCTCAGTGCTACAATTCCACCATTTTTATTAAATCTTCTAAATATTTTATAACTTAACTTAAGCTACAATTTTCTCACTAGATCCATGTCATTTTAGCTAGGAAAAATAAATTACATATAACATTTATGGCTAGTGTGTTGAAATTTCATCGAAGAATTTTTTTGGATGTTGTTGCGTAGGTAATGATTCTACTTCCTACAATCACTTCTATCATTTAATAGATTCTAAAAAATTAAGTAGCACAATATGATTACTCCAAATTTAGAGAAGGATGTTATAGAAGTAACCCTTACCATTTTTATGACAGTAGTGATATCAATATATGTCTCCATTAGCTCCTCACCATAATAAGAATAACACTGCTTCTATCATCTCTTTCTTGATTTTTTCTCTCTTGAATGCAGTAATTTCTCTTTTGAGCTACTGTTATTAGTTGACATATTCCACTTATCTAATTCTATTTTTATGTAAGACAAAAATACTTTCTGCAATTGAAAATTGAGACATACATTTAAAAATTGAGCACTAAAAAATAATATAAGAAAAATCCTCGACATGGTTACTTTAGTGAATACGTAGGTCTTTCTAGATATAGTGAAACAACAATTGGAACTTATCCATACTACCTCCCAGGATCATTCATATTTCTACTGGGAAAGAGGTCAAAAGTAATGATAATCATAATCTGTACCTTTTGGAAGACATCAGTTTTGGTATTTTTGTAGAATCCAATCAACATTGCCATACATATAATTAAATTTAGGAAAACATATCTATACTTTGTTAATTTTAAGGCATGGAGGGACAAAGTGGAAAAACTCGTTTTGTTTTATAAAATCTAAGATACATGAAATTAATGTTGTGAAAGCATAAGCATAATAGCTGAAATGGGCTTGACACACAAACATTAAGGCCTCAAGTGATCTAAAAAATATAGGCCATTATCATATCATATAATGGGATAATTATGATTACTCATCAATATCATTACCATATATTGAATCCCATAAAATGCTCTTTTGGTCAATTTTAATGGTCAAAATATCATGTGCATAATACAACATTTTTTATATTCCCTTTTCATGGAATTTAATTTGAAGGAGCTACATTCACCTTTATCTTCACTATGTTAAGCCACTTTAACTATATATAAGTTATATTTAATATGCTAAGTATTAAAGTTGATGTGTACTATGAGTTTTAGGAGTTACAATGTCTTTATGGTCACACTAGGGGGCATAGTTTCTCAAATTCAGTGTTAAAGATCATAATGCACTATAGTTACCAAATTTTAGATTTAGTACGTTAAGGATTATAAAGTAATCAATGTCATTTTCTTTAATGGTAATAGTGGTCAAAGGTCACATTGTGGTAGGCTTTGTAACTCTCTAAGAGTACAAGTGATCACCCTAAACTAGGGGTTATATGGGTCATGGGATATCTCAATTTTTTCGCATTCATAACGGATTTTGTTTAAGGGACACATATTGCATTAGATATTGTGGTGGTCATAGTGGTGAAAGGGAAAAGAAATAATTATTCGAGCTAATATAAAGTGCAATGAACAGGAATATCTAATAATAACTTTATTATAATTAGTGATTTCAAAGGTACATATATTAATATATTTATTTTAAAATCAAAATATTATTGGGAAACAGAGTGGATGCTTCCATATGATTTCCCTCATTGTTGTAATCATATAACTATTGGACCGTAGCAAAACAAGCAGTAGAAGATTTAGTATCTAGGGTTTTTCGAAGGTCTAGGTTTTGTAACTCTTAAAAATATTTAAAGAAGAAAAGATTATCCATAAATTTGAGATAAATGATTTATTTGTATAGGTTACACATTTTGGCAAGAGAGGGAGTGTTTAGGTGAAAAAAATAGCATGTGATCAAGTAGTTTAACCACCCTATCCAACAATCCATTTGTAAGTGGCCGATAAAGCTTCTTGAGTGCTAAGAAGATAGATTTATTAATATACTTGAATTGAAAATTTATGCACTCAATCTAGAATTTAACCTCTCCAAGCTTGATTGGCTTTTGAGGTCTTAAAATACACATTTCTAGCAACTCTTATGCAAATTTTTGTATGCTAGTGAAATTAGGGAAAAATTTGTCCTTCGGTGTTGGATTGGATGATGTTTGATTGACGAAGGGATATTCTATCCAATAGCATATGAGTTTGAAATTTTCTAATTCATATGATATTTTTCATATATTTTTCTCTTAAACATAATGCTTCATTTTTTGACAAATTTAAAGAGGCTCAATGAAAAAACAATAAAAAATAAAAATAAAACAAAAACAAATTAAAAATTACCACTATCTTAGTTTACTATTCATGTAATAGTTGAAAAACAACTTATGGCAATACATGTGTCCTCAAATTCAATTGAAATATTTCTTCGTAAACGTAAAATAATAATAAAAAGTATATTTTTTCATAAACAAATAAATTTTTGATATGAAAAGCATAGTTCTCTAGTTGTAGACTATATATATATATGAACGAAATCTACTCCTCTTCTCCTCTTCAATTGGGTGCACGAGAATGAAAATTGATTCATCACTGGTATAATACTTTAGAAATGATGTAATTAATGAAAGAGGTATGTTTATAAATTTTATTGAAGTTACCTTTTGTACATAAATAACCGTAAAACCATGAATTCCTATGGAGGATGTCGTGGGTGAATTTTTTCTACAAAACAAGAAGGAAATACATTAAAGAAATTCAAATTCTATGGGAGATTGAAAAATAGTTCCATGATCAAAACACATGTGTGAAACCATTGCCATAAAACCTAATTTTATGATGTCGAAGGAAATCAGTTTAAATAACAACTTATTTTTGATAAATTAAGGAAATTCACTTACAAAAATTACAAACTCTAAAAATAAAGTTTAATTGAGCATTAAAGATTACAGTTCCCAAAAATTAAACAAAAAAAATTCATCAGGGAAAGGAGAACATGCTGGAGGTATTGGAATGTAAAGAAAATACACAGGCCTCTTTTATTACATATGACAATCATTAATCATAAGAAAACATAGAAAATGGAATGGAGACAATTGAATACTTAAATGTGGGTTGTTCTCTGCAAATTAATCTCAATACCATGATATAAGGGATGGTGAAATAAAGATCTCATTTTAAACCAAATTAGAAGGGAGTAATGGCTACCATAAATCATGGTCCTTGAAAATTGGGGTAAATGAAAATTAGTGTCTTCAAATTTTTTTAGATCTCCCTTGAAATAAGGCTATGCTAACCTCTATGCCAAATTTTCTTATAAAATAATTTTGGGGCTACTATTAATAATGCACTATGATACAAAAAAAAATTCCATTCAAAATTTGAAACCCTTAAATTTTTTCCAAGAGTTAAATTTCACTACTAAAATTTTCCACTAGGATTATTTTTTGTTGAAATATACATGAAAAAAAATATTACTATAGATAGTCACAATATAAAGTTTAATAAAGTTATAGTTTAGTTAATTTCTATGCCTTTTTAATTTATATCGCTTCCGTAGTATGTTAATTTAATGTCAATATTTTCTTTTACCTTAAATTGAAAATAAATTCCAAAATAGATATGCCTATAATTATGCTAATTGGAAAAATAGATCTTCCATAGTTATAATTTAATTATTAACTTGATGGCATATATTTAAACCTGATGGAATATGTTGGAACATTCATAGTAATATTAACATATTTCTACCCTGAAAGTTTCCACTAATATTTTTTGTTGTTGTTGAAATATGCATGCCATTTTGTTTATTTTTAAATAATAACAATATAATTTTTAATAAAGCTATAATTTTAGTATTTTCTTTTAGTGTTAAGATCCTAGTTCTTAACTTATGGCAACAATTCTTGTTACTATAAATAACTCAGGAAAATATTCCAATTCACAACATTTACCATGAAATTTTTTTCATATTCCATGTCTTGGTCCATTCTTCAGGAAAATAGTGTCATCCCCATAGTTTTCCAAGACATTTATAATCATGTCATTTAGATGTCCATGATAGTACTTATTAAGATTACATGTCAATGGAATAAGTGATTATACTCTCCAAACAAATTGGTATTTTATTTATACCTTATTCATTGTGGGTATTATTCCTCTAGAATCTAATAATTTATCATACACTCCATATAGAGTGGCAATTTACTTCTCAATTGAATAATTTTTTTTTAATATTTCAAAAAATATATTTATTTTACTAATTATATTTAGGTTATTTTTAACCTTATCTTATTTAAAATTTAATTATAAACCAAAAAATATAATTTTAAAATATTAAATTTATGTAGTATGAATTAAATTTTTATTTTTAACCCTAAATTTATCTAACAACACAAAACTATTTTAATATCATATCTAATATTTTAGGTATTTTTATTTTTTTGAAACGATAACTTTTAAGGGGCAAATGTCATTAAAACACATGAGTCTATATATATATAAGTTGAGTTTGTCCAGTGGGGAGCGATTTTCTATAGAAGTGCCAAGCTACTTTATGAAGGATGTAATTCTTGTGCAAAATTGACTTCAACATTAACCCTATTAGCCACAATTATAGCCAAAACATGCCAAATTTATTATTTACTCATAATTTCCAGATGGAGTGATTTCCATGTATTTTTACTCTCCAAATTAATAAATAACTTGGCTAAGCTATCATTGTTCATACTTTTAATAAGGGTTTCATGTTTGGAACCATGCAAATGTTTGAGTAAATGTATCTACCATAAATGTTCTCTTCTTTGAATAAAAATTGTTTGAAGAAACATTTTCATGCAAAGTTTTTTTGAAAATGTATGAAAGAAAATTTTGAGAATTACTACAAGATTCACTCGCGTGTTTTAGTTGGTGATATTAAGGATCATGATTGTGTAATTTGACATTATGAATCCTTCCAATCACCTGGAAAGAACGAAAATTATGCATTTTTGGATTCAAATGAATATTATAGTAGAAACAACGCATAAGGATGGATCATAGATTCTTTGGATTGTTATTGTGTATGTGAGAGTGAGAGGGGAGCTCACCCATATATGCCTTTGCAATTCATGTGATGTAATGAATATCATAACGCATGGCGCACTCGAAGCTTGCTCTAATGATTTTAAGACCCTATGACAATTTTTGATACATGAATGTACCCTAAGGACAAATTGAATCCATTTATATTTATCTTCTAATTTTTATTTGAATCTAATTACAGCCAAGAGAAACATCCATGAAGAAGATCAAGGCAAAAAAAAGCAAAAAACAATCAAAATTATCTCTAAACATAAAACGATACAAAGTAAAGTGTGCATGTTATTTTTAGAAGAAAACTCTACTAAAAAAATTTAAACACCCAAATCCAATAACCAAAATAATATAAACTATGTCACTTCCCATATGATTTAGAAAAAGAGGTAAAGGCAAGAGTAATTAACTATCAAATATGTTTTCAAATCTTTTAAACCTTTAGTATAAAATAGCTTTAAAATATCTAAAATGTATTTAAATTATCAATATTAAAAAAAAAACATTTTTATTAGAAATTTACATATTAGCACAATTATATAAATTAAATGGTTAGCAAATGTTAATAAACAACAAACACCAAAACATTTCCTTCATAATACATCTCACTTAGCTAAAAAAAATAAAAAAATTGGAATTAACTATATCATTATTATTATTACAAGTTTAACATATATTCATTTGAGAAAGCATGGAATAATTTTTTTATCCATGAAGATTTATATCCATTTTATTACTGAGTTTCTTAGTCTATAAATAGGGTATGATATAATACGATGGGCAAGACCCATGGCTTCCGTATCTGAAGCCCAAAAAAACATAACTCATTTCATATGAAACTTGCTCATAACAGATTTTGTTAATTAATCAATTTCACTAAATCAACAAAAAAATACAACGAGCTTCCACATAAATCTGAGTCTTTGATTTGTGTATACTACTAAAAAAATTATAGAATATTTAATGGTCCTACCATAAATCTAATAATAACTAATAATTAGATTTAAATTTTGGAATCTCTATTCTATTTTAAAAGAAACATGGTGATATAATTAAGTTTGACTTCATCTTAATTTTGAGTTACCAATCACATTTGTAAATGACTAAACATATATTTTGATATTAAAAATTTGGGATTTTCAAATTAAAAGATGCATATCAAACTTAAGAATAAATTTGTTAGTAGTGAAACCTAAATGAACACATGCTACATATATTATTGAATATTGAAACCTAAATAAACACATGCTATATATATCATTGAATATTGAAACCTAAATAAAAACATGCTATATATATTACTGAATACATAAACATGGAACTAGCTCTCTTGGATCACTTGTAATAACTTTAACACATTAATTATTAATAATAGAAAACACTCCATAAGAAAGAACTTACTCTAAACTAGATTATATAAAATTATCGAAAAAAAAAGTAAAATATAAATGCAAATAAAAAACTTGTGATTTTCAATTAAAATAAAAAATTATTAAAACTAAATGAAAATATTCAATTAAATTGAATGAATGCTTTAAGACAAAAATAGAGAAATATAAAATGCTCTCTAGCTTCTCCGGTTAACCTTGTAATATTATTTGAATAGTTGACTCCCAAAACAAGAAGAGCAGAAAAAGACTACCCAAAATTACATAAAATACTATTTACTAAGTATCAAAGATGCCATTTAAATTCAAATTTAAGCGTGAACATTCCAAATTTGCACCGACCTCGATAGATGTGGATGTGAAGAGAATTCCTTGAAAATCATCTTTTTCAACAGAATTGAATTTCAAGAAAACCCAACTACTTTGCGCTAGAATTGAATTTGAAGAAAAGCGTCTTAGGTTTTTTTTTGTAGACGAGGGATGGAATGTTTATGTCGGTTTAGTAGATGAGGTTTTTGTGCGGTGCATAAATATATGGCTGCTTGCAACGAATAGTTGTATATGTCATTGTACTCAAATGTTTGTGTGCTTGTGTGGCGGTTAGTGGTAGAGAAGAAGAGCTTATGATTTTGGTGTCCTCATGACTGTTCGTTTCTTGGAAGCGCCATTTTGGTGTTCCAAATCAAACGCTCTGTGTCTTTGTTCCAAATCGAGGACTGTGCGTAGAATTTAATGGCAAAAATTTGTAGGTTCACCGAAGAGGACAACAATGGATCTGGACCTCTCATCCGTTCCACTGGATTCTCTGTTGGTTGCAATTGTTGAATTATCTTTCGATTGAGATCAACGCTATTTCTTGATTTTGTTATTCATTTCGATATACCATCAATCTCTTTTTAAATCTGACTCCATCTATCCCTTTTTAAATCTGACTATTCCAGAAGATCCTCTCCTGTATCCAAATCTGACTATTCCAGAAGATCCTCTCCTTTATCCACATGATTATGTTATTCTTTGTATTTCTCGAAGTAAATTCATTCATTTCTTATGATTTGATGCACAGGAACCGCCAAGAGGAGAATTGTTATCTTCTAATGCGCTCTTGTTGCTGCTGTTACGAAAGCACTTTTGGGCTATTCTCTTCCCCTGCTCCAAATTCGTTTCAGGTACTCTGTTTATTTCCTGTGTTTATTTAAATTTTAGATAATTGGTTGTTAATGTAATTTTGTTCTTTCTATTTCATTTTATTTAATTAGTTTAATATCTTCAAACCAGGTTCCTGTCCTCGTTGATTTTGATAATTATTTTATGATATTTCGATTTAGATTTCATGTCTGTGTAGCCTTTCAATCTTCTGTTGGTTGCAACAAAAATCACTTTTGTAGGAACATAATTGGCCACATTAAAAGAATCTTCACCCAAGTCCTTGTGCATGGTTCTACGTCCGGTTCAGGTCCTTGGTTCAAGCCTCCTTCTCTGTTGTTGAGGATGACCTTAGAGCTACACGGTTTATTAACTTTTTGCATCTGTTACTTTCGAAGTAATTTTAGAACACCTTTGTTAGATATGATATCGCTGGAATTATCCAGTTGATCATAATCGCAAACTTCTCTAATCACCATTTGTTTAAAAATTTTCACTCGTTTCTATGAAGTTAACCAATTTGAACGTAAACCAAAGCCCTCAAAGGATTAGTCAGGGTCCATTTGTTTGAAATTTTTCACTCGTTTCTGTGAAGTTAATCAATTTGAATGTAAACCAAAGCCCTCAAAGGATTAGTAACGGCTCCAGTGATTTGTGATTTAAGCCCTTAAGGTAGTTTACTTAAGTGGAGGTTTTCGAAAATTTCGTTGTGTTTTGTGTTTGTTACGCTTATGACGAGCGGAGATTTTCGAAAATTGCGGCATTCGATAATTTGTGTCTATGCAAATTGTTTTTATTTTATTTTATTTTTTTAAGATTTTAGATAACTAATTTATTGATTTTAACATTCAGTATTCTTTGTGATTTACTTGAACATAGTTTGATATTATTTATATCAATTTTATAAAATTTTATTAATTAAATTGTGTTTTTATAATTAGTTATCTATATTGTAATTTTTTATGCATATTATTTGTTATATTATCATATATATATTTATAAAGAGAATGAAATAATATCCAATTTTATTTTATTTTCTAGTTTTTTAAGAACGTGGAGATGGAAGTGGAAATTTTATATAATTAACCTATTGATTTTAAATAGTATTGCACGTTAAGAATAAGCATTGTTTTTTTTGTGATTTACTTCAATATCCTTTTATATTATTTATATAAATTCTATAAAATTTTATTAATTAAATTGTGTTTTATAATTAATTATTTGTATTGTAATTTTATATACATATTGTTTGCTATATTATCATGTATATATTGATAAAGAGAATGAAATGATATCCAATTTTGTTTTATTTTCAAGTTTTCTAAGGAGG
>APFE031107268.1:0-10508 GCA_000404065.3 Pinus taeda
CAAATTTTGTAAACGAGGAAACGGAATATATATATGTGTGTGTGTGTGTGTGTGTGTGTGTGTGTGTGTGTTAGGTCATTAAGAAATGTTATGTGCAATCATAAAGCATACATGATACATTATAATTTATTACATTTAAAGTTTAAACATTATGATTAAATTTACATCACATTTACTCATGCATGATCACATAATGAAAATAGCAATATCGGAATATCCGAAATCAACCTTTATTATATATCCAAATCTCAAAATCAACATTTATTATTTATATGAGGCTGCAAGTACAATAAAGACTATGAGGTTGCAAGTACTATAAAGACAAAAGACTAATCCTCATAAAATATAGAAGTAGAAGCATGTTCAACAATGGATGGTGGTGCTGAAGAAGATGATTGGCCAATTCCACTTCTAGGCTCTTGGAACTCAATATTCAAGACAACAAGAGAGAGCTCCAAATCAAGACTTTTTGGATCCACATCTCATTCTTTAGAAGGACCACTGCGATATTCTGGATTGTTGATTTGGGGTAGCATCGAATATGATCTAGCCATGAAAATTGGTGTAGAGGCTAAAACACATGAGATCTCCAAGACGCAGAAATGGTTTGGGGAAATTCTACCCTGTGAAGGAGATATTAAAATAATTAATATTTTTAATGGGTTCCTAAGTCTAAACTTAGGAAAATAAAAATATTAATGAGTATTAATATTAAACTGGGCTAGAAGGTTCTAAATGATATGGATCAAGCCAAATCTAATCTTAGTCGTTGAAGGCTCAACAAAAAAAGTATAAGAGGAGGCTTGAGGGTTAGATGGAGACACACCGGAGTGATCAGTCAATTCGATTTTTTAGAGCAGGGTTTGCTAAGAGAAATCAAACCAGTGATCTGAGTTGTAGCGAGGGGCAGTGAGTGCATAGCAGAGAGACAGAGATAGTGCCAGAAGACCAACAGAGAGGCAGACGCAGAGCCGACAAGAACCATGCAGAGGCCAGCAGTGACTGCATAGAGGGCTAGAGGGCCTGCGTGAGTGACACAGAGGCTGCAGAGGTGACGCAAAGGGCCAGAAAATCTGCGCAGAGCATCAGAGGGTTTCAGGATGACACTAAGGCCAGAAGTGCTGACGCAGAGCCTCAGAGAGGCGTTGGAGAGAGTTTCGTGGAACAGACTTTCAGAATATCTGCTTCTGAAGAGAGGTACTACTGCCTCTGTTGGGTGAGCCAGTTTGGCACCCAATTGTACTCAAGAACATCTGCTTCATAACAAAACCCTCAGAACTGCTGCACCGATTTTCCCAAGTTGAGTTTTTTCAGGGACGATTGTCCAAAAATAACAGTGTCCCTTGTGTGTTTGTCTATTTCTTTCAGTTGATGATCTATAGATGGTTGAGACTGCGTTGTGTTTATTTCGGTATTTATATGGTTAAATAACTTGTTCAATAATTAAACAAGTAGGTGAAATAAACCAGATAGTGCAGGAAAATTTTTAACGGGTTAGACTTAGAAATTTCAACATGGTATTAGAGGATTGCAAATCATAGGAGAGCTGAAGGCGGCAGCAGAATTAAAGAATTTGTAGCAGAAACAGTTGTCCTGAGTGAGAAGCTGTTCCTAAGCAGAAAGCAGCAGAGAAGGGGTGACGTAGAGGGCTTGTGTCATCAGTTCGAGCCAGAGAAGTGGTTAGCGCAAAAGTAGTGAGAGGCAGAAGAGGCTCACGAAGAGCCACGTCATCCTGCTCGGCCAAGTAGGAGTGACGCAGTTGGCTGGTGGAGCGATTCAACCACCGCCGGGATTGTGCAAAGCCTAGAGGCTCAGTTCTTCAGTCGTTGGGGCATAGGAAGTTGTGGGCAAATTGTGGAGTGTGAAGCTGGTGGGGTGCTGTTGCTGTTGAGGTAGAACAGTACCTAACAGGACAGAATAGGTAGAAGGGAGTCGCTAACTAGGCAGATTTCTAGCCAAGAAATCCAGATTAGTGTTGCAGGAGCAAAGGCGATCGGAGAGGTCCGTTTCGACTGTTGGCAGAAGGATATCCAGGAGGGAAATCGAGAGTCAGAGGGAGTCTAGAAGAGAACTTCCAGGAGGGAAGTAGAGACTCAGAGGGAGTTGAAGAGGAAAATTCCAGGAGGGAAGTAGAGACTCAAAGTAGTCGAAAAGAAGAGCAGAGATGGCCATGAACGCACTGAGGGATCAGGACAGGCTGGATATAGCGTCCAACTTTGTCATCTGGAAGGCCAGGATCATGTTTGTTCTAGATAGACATCGCATCAAGGCCTTCGCCTTAAGAACGGTGGCTATCCCAGTCGACCCAGCTAATAACGAAAAGTATGAGGATGCGATGGCCAAGGCAAAGTGCATAATCCTTGATGGGGTCAAGGATCATATAGTTCAACATATTGCCAAGAAGAATACGACAAAGGAGATGTGGGACGCCTTGACGACATTGTATCGGGGCAGTTTCGTGCAGAGGAAGATGCTACTGGAGAATCAGCTGCGGTCGTATCAGATGCAGAAGGGGGAGCAGATAGATCACTTCCTCAGCAGATTGCAGGAGATTCAGGACTAACTGACTTCCATAGGGGCCACGCCGGATCAAGAGTTAATGGTGAGGACCGCCCTGAACGTAGTCTCTGAGGAGTGGGAGACATTCGTCCAAAGCATTTCGGGGAGAGCAAATCTTCCAGATTAGGAAGAACTGTGGGCAGCTCTTCGCCAAGAAGAGATCAGACGGCTAACCTAGGCAAGAAGTAGTGACAAAGGAGCCCGGGTCAAGAAAGAGGAGGAAGAGGATGCGACTCTGGCATCTGCGGGGTAGCAAGGGCAGAGGAAGAAAAAGGACCTCTCCAAGATTAACTGCTTCAACTGTGGGGAGCTGGGCCATTATGCAACCCAGTGTCCTAGGAAGAAGGATAAGGGAGAGGCATCTGACTCCAAGGCAGTGCCAACAAAGGCGGAAAGGGAGGTAGAGGATGATGATGATTGTGCCATGAGTGCTCATATACCTCTAGAGAAGAGGTTGGGAGACATCGAGCTATAGTCAAGAGGACTACAGGAGATGAGGGTCAGGATCCTTGAGGTACCCAAACTCTTGGATCATATCCGGCTACGAGAGCCCCGAAGTGATAGTAGCAGGATGGCAGATGTCGGTAGAAGCGGATGGAGCGACAGAGAGTGCTAGAGTGTAGTAGTCCTTGGCAGTAGAGAGAGGGTTGCAGCAGTGCGAGAGACACAGAGGAGGTTGCAGTAGTGCAGGAAGGCACAAAGGTTTTGGCAGCAATGCAAGAGGCACAAAGGAGGTTGTAGTAGTGCAGGAAGGCACAGAGGTTTTTGCAGCAATGTGAGAGGCACAAAGTTGTTGCAGCAACACAGAGGCAGCAGAGGGAGCACATGATAGCAACATAAAGATATTCAACATCAAGAGGGATTCTAGCTCGGCAAGGATGTCAGTAGTTGGGTAGATCAGTTACTTACTTCTCAGTAACTGAGTTGCAGTGCAACAATTAGCAATGGTAGTGCTATGGATAACACGATGTAGCATGATGAGAGAATTGCAGTGCAGATGCAATGTTGGGAGGAAGGACCAGTAGCAGCACGGATGCAGAGGGAGCTGCCGTACAGATGTAGCAATGGCAGTGGTAGAACCATGGGCAGCAGTATAGGATGTAATAGTGCAGAGGTTGTTGGGCAGGAAGACCAAGCATCGGCATAGGTACCGGTGCCGGATGATCAAGGTGATGCTTAGTGGTGGAGTATTACTAGAGCACATTCCTCGCTAAGAGGGAGTGTTGATTTGGGGTAGCATCGGATGTGCTCTAGCCATGAAAATTGGTGGAGAGGCTAAAGCAGATGAGATCTCCAAGACGCAGAAATGGTTTGGGGAAATTCTACCCGGTGAAGAAGATATTAAAATAATTAATATTTTTAATGTGTTCCTAAGTCTAAAGTTAGGAAAATAAAAATATTAATGGGTATTAATATAAAACTGGGTTAGAAGGTTCTAAATGACATGGATCAAGCCAAAACTAATCTTAGTTGTTGATTAGAGATGTAATCTCGACCGTTGAAGACTCAATAGAAAAATTATAAGAGGAGGCTTGAGGGTCAGTTGGAGACACACCAGAGTGATCAATCAGTTCGATTTTCTAGAGCGGGGTTTGCTAAGAGAAATCGAACTAGTGATCAGAGTTGCAGTGAGGGGAAGTGAGTGCATAGAAGAGAGACAAAGAGAGCACTGGAAGACCAACACGGAGGCAGATGCAAAGCCAACAGGAACCACACAGAGGTCAACAGTGACTGCGCAGAGGGCCACAGGGCCCGCGTCAGTGACGCAGAGGCTGCATAGGTGACGCAGAGGGCTAGAGGGCCTGCATGAGTGACGCAGAGGCTGCATAGGTGACGCAGAGGGCCAAAAAAGTTGCGTAGAGCATCAGAGGGCTGACACAGAGGGTTTAAGGCTGACGCTGAGGCCAGGAGGGCTGACGTAGAGCCTCGGAGAGGCGTTGGAGAGAGTTTTGTGGAGCAGACTTTCAAAATATCTGCTTCCGAAGAGAGGTAGTATGCCAAATAGATTTCTCTATCGGGTGAGCCAGTTTGGCACCCAGTTGTACTCAAGAAAATCTGCTTAATAATAAAACTCTTAGAACTGCTGCACCTATTTTCCCAAGTTGGGTTTTTTCGGGGACGAATATCCGAAAATAACGGTGTCCCTTGTGTGTTTGTCTAATTCTTTCAGTTGATGATCTGTAGATGGTGGAGACTGCATTGTGTTTATTTCGGTATTTATATGATTAAATAACTTGTTCAGTAATTAAACAAGCATGTGAAATAAACCAGATAGTGCAGGAAAATTTCTAATGGGTAGACCTAGAAATTTCAACATGGACCCCTATGAGATGCAAGGCGAAGTTGGACTGCACATAAACAAGATCCTGCCTTCTATGAGCCCAACCTATTGCACTTCACAGAATGAATAAAACCATAGGTGCTCCAATTCTTTTTTACTGATGAAGAGCTTGCCACTTGTGAAAGAACACGAATGGCAAGGTTTCGCAAATGTACACCATTTGCTCCATGAAAAATCCACCACCTAACTGGATTCGTGGTGTGTCTCTCCTCCAAAGTTAATATATTTGAATAATCATCTAATACTGCAGCAAAACTGACACTTTCTTCCTTCACCTCCCTGTGTAGATGAGTTGTAAACATTCTCATAATGGATTTTTTCACCCCATTAGTCAGCTCTCTATCGTTATGGGGTGCCTTCCTCTTCCCATTGCTTTGAGCAATAAGCTCCTCATCATAAAATTTGGGGTTCAAGGCATGTGCTAAAGTGTGCAATGGATTGTTGAAATTGTTCCACCTAACAACAATGATCATCAACAAACAACAGCTGTGGAGACCCTTGTAAAATGATTTACATAGTTTTGTCAACCATGGAATCCATGCCATCATATACCTCTCCTAAGAAAGGTTGGTCAGTGTCAGCATTTCGAAGAAGCTCAAATGCAGGGGTTGTGAACTTTAGCAAGAAACCTATCTTGCTCCACTAGTGTTCATCATGGCACAATCTACGCACCATATATCCCCGCTCTGAATCTGCTTGTCTCCACTCAGCCCAAAGTTGACTCACAACCATAGAAACTAATGCTTGCTTAACCTCAACAAGGCGGTGCAACATTAGGAAGTTTGAGGCGTATCTTGTCTCAGCAACTTTTAACAACTCCAATTTGGAGTACTCTTAAAATATTGCTTGATATTGGTGGTGGTTGGTGATGAATTTAACAATCTCCCTTGCTTCCCCTGTGATTTCCTTTATCCATGGAACTTTATTGTCGATCTCCTCTATGATCAAATTTAAATTATGGACAATGCAGGGTGTCCAAAAGATGTGGTCATACCTCCCCTCAATAATTAAACCTGCAACTTTGCAAACTGGTGCATTATCCGTGATAACTTGCACCACCCTGTTAGGTCCTATTTGTTTAATAGATTTTATAATAACATCAACAATGAACTATGCATCTTTTACCTCTCCTGAGCAGTCTTCCACCTTTAAAAACATTGCTCCTTTAGGTGAAGTGTCAATGCTATTTATCAATGGTCTGTGCCTTGTATCTGTCCTTCCATCTGAGACTATTGTAACCCCAGAGCTACTCCAGGAAGATCGAATTGGTGATAAGATATCCTCCACAATCTCCTTCTCATTTTTGAGAATCTGAATTTTTCTTTTCTCATAGTTGGGTCCCTTGTAACCTTGAGGAGCTTTGTTAATTGCCCTTATCATATCTTGTTAGTAAGGAGAGCGAACAACATTGAATGGGATACCACATGCATAGATGCACCTAGCCACTTTGGAATCAGTTTCTTCTCTCGCTTGCACATTTGCCGATTTAGCAATTCTGCTATCTTAAACTGAAGCGGATACCCCTTTGGTATTTTTGGATGGTGGTTGTTCATGTTGTTGAGTGGCTCTCCTCTTCCTTGCTTCAACTACAATCCTTGGTTCAATGTTTGGTGGAGCTTGAGGAATAGCTTGACTAAGCTCTTCATGCCTTCTTTTAATTTCATCTGCCTCATCTTGCTCTCTTTGATATGCCCTCCTTGCTGATGGGCCTGTTGTTTTTGTGCAAACTGCAATTCCCTATCCTCCTCCATGCAAAAGATGTACCTTTACTCTTGGGTAGGATCCCTTGTAGGAATTACTGCAAAGATTACATCGCCATTCCCATGAGCCACCACCTCCACATTTTTGAAGCTTCTGAACATGCCTCCAAAGAGGATAATATTCAGCACCTTGGTTGGAAGCCATTGCTACAAAAATAAAAATAAAAACAACAAATCTGTAAAGAAAAAACGTTTTTCATATATTTGGAAGCATAAACCCTCGAAAAATATAAGAAATAGTGGGAAAAACTATGAAAATTAATGCTTACCTAAATTTATTTTCTGTAGTTGAAGCCAAAAAAGACGAGAAATATGGCTATAGCTGAGCCAAAAACCAAGAATGTCGTAGCTGGAAACTCCACACTCCAAATCTACTTGTGAAATCTCTTTCTCTTGCTGCTGAAATCTCCTTTGCTCACCGTTGAAAACGCCCTTGCTGAAACCACTACTCTCTTCCTCTTTTCTCCTTGCTAAAATCGTCTGTCTTCAAGTGAAACGACTTGCTCAATTCGTGTGATGAGGGAATCAGGTGAGAGTCTTTTTATAACTTGCAAGAGCCGTCTAGAAGCATCCAAAAGATATTTTATTTGCCCAATAAAATAATAAAAACAAAAAAAAACAGAAAATTACAACTTAATGGTGGAGAAGCGGTCGTATGACCTGGAACTGTGTTTCAGGCCACACTGGGCCACATTTCCCCCACATGAAACATGCGAATACGACTTGAAACACATTTCCACGTTTCAGTTTTGTTTCAGCCCAGAAACACCCTTGGGACCAGCATTTCCTGCAACATAGATACTTCATCTTGGTCATGTACTACCTTGCCTGATTTAATATATATTTTATCTTGGTCATGTACTACCTGGGCTGATTTAATGACTATGAGGGCTCTGCTAATTAACGGTCCCTTGGAGGAGTATGCTGACCACTTCTTTTAAGAATTGATCCTTGATGGGAGCTATAACATTACCCCACTTTCACCAACCTAGTTGTCCTCTAGTGGCTTATCAGAGTTGAAAAGTCTACAATTGTCTTATGTTCTTTTTCTTTCATATTGTTTTTGAAGAGGAAGCAACTAACATTGTCAAAGACTTCAAAGATAAAGTATATGGGGAACCTTTATACACAGCATCATTATGAGAAATGACCTAACTAATCATCTTAAAAGCTTCCAAACTTTATTGATCATAATTTGTGGTTGACGAGGACTCAATACTTTTATCAATGAAACATCGAAATCATTAAACATTCGAACCAAATTCTTTCAATGAGACTGTTGCTGCTTTTAACATGGGTGAATTATGCTACAATTATTTCATGAAAATACTTAGTCATGGGAATGTTGTGATGTGTCTTATGACTTCACATAAACCATTGCTGTTTTTAAAATGGATGAATTATAATACAATTATTTCATGAAAATACTTAGTCATGGCTATGGAGTGATGTGTCTTATGACTTCACATACGTGTAGGCAATGTTTATCTTGTGAGACTTGGGAGATAATTATTGACGCTTAGGCCTTATTGCTTGCAAAAGTTATTCTGACAATATCATTATATATGTAGCATATTGATAGTTATGTAACGAGAGGCAATCAGGTCAAGTGAATTGGTGGTTTTGGTTTCTGACATACTAGTTGATAGCCTATATTGACCCTTAATGATTCTCTCATTAATAGAGGTGTAGAAGTGGGTCAATGCATTGGAAATCTTTGTTGAAAATGTAGTGAGTAAAGGTTTTCTAGCTTGCGCCTTAGCCTGTGAAGACCTTGATTTGTCTTTCTTTTAGTATAAGTGTGAGCTCATGAGTTATACTTCAGTTAGGATGAGTTTATTTCCAGTTTACAGAAATAATCGTCACGATGGCATACATAGATTTGGAGCTTTAGTTGAGTGGAGTCTTCATCAATTTGACTACAAAACGTGGTGGCAGTTACATGTTCAGTTAGAGTGAGTTAGTCTTCAATGTTGATTGAAGGGATAAAGAGTTGAGACTCCAAGTGTTGATTGGAGAGAGAATCAATTGAACTCTCAATTAACTTGGAATCATAACTTGATCTTCTAAATTGAGCTAGGCCACTTGCATGCTCGAATTGGATCTATAAAGAGAAGGACGAAGGCACATGAATTCATAAGACAATTCACAAGTTTGTGAGATCATCTTTGATCGTGGAGAGCACAGATTTGAGAGCTTGTGTCCTAAGAAATAAAAGATGACAAGTACGCAAGGATTTAGGAGATTGTGCGCAGATTTGAGGAGCTCGTATCTTAAGAAGTAGCAAGTCACAAGTGCGCAAGAGAATAGGAGCCTCCAGTGCTCAAGAAAATAGGGACTTGTGCGCTAAGAAAAAGGGGCAGATTTGTGCTAGGATTTAGGAACCTCTTGTGAGCTAGAAAATAGGGACCTAGTGTGCAAGGAAATAGGGGATGTTGTTGACACCTAATCTTCTGGAATGTGAACAGTCATCAAGAAGATGAACTGATCAGTCACATTCATATGTATATAACAATAGCTACCTAATGAAAGTATCGAATCAGTTTTTCTGGAGTTACTCCTGGCCTGACATGGTATCAGAGCACAGGTCTTAGGTTCTTTTTTTAGTCGTGCCTTGTAACTCCTCTGTCCCATAATCTGCTGCCTCTGCCTGAACGCATCTGTCTGGTTAACGCCTGAAGGAGAAAGCTGGTATGTACTGTATTGAAAAACTGCGTTGAGCAATGTTTTAATGCCTAAATGTTTAACGCCTGACAAAGACACTTGAATGCCTGAATGTTTAACGCCTGTCCCATCAACACTCTAGATCATTCCAGCTCCCGATAGGGTAACCACCATTGGTTCCATTCCCGCTCGATATCCCTCATTTGCTCGGTCGACAAGGCGAGTCCGAGCTTTGCAACCTGAGCAATAGTGTTTAATATTGGGGTTCTGGTCCTCTTCGCCCGTCCAGGGTCCTCTCTTGAGTCATTCATTATCACCACAACAAGGAGCGCGTCCCATGATTAGTTTCTATGTGCCTCTCTCCTTCGCTAGTGATTAATTACACTTCTCGTCAATTCAGTTGAAGGCAAAATGCTCTGAAATTCTTAAAGAAGAAGCCACGGAGTCGTCTTACACTATATCTACGGGATCGTCCTTACCCGTGTCTGCTTTGGAAGTGTCAATTCTGAGGCCTAAGCTCTTCTTTTCTGGTACCTTTGGGGAGTGTTTTCTGCCTGTTTTTTGTTTAATGCAGATAATCACCGAACTGTTTTCTTGAAAAATAATTGAGACTTACTACGGAGCAGTAGGATTTCCTGCCCAATCTTTGGAGATATATATAAGCAGGATTACACAGGCGCCACGGATATATTGTCATATGTTGTGTATAACGGTTGGACTTGGATTGTATGGTTGGTAATATCAGGGTTCTGTCACTGTTCGCGCTCTACCAATTCTACTACTTCAATGCATTCATTACAAATATTGTTGTTGAATGATTGAAATAATTCCTGTTTACATATTGCACTGGTCAATATACAGTGGTTTTTTAGTGCAGCAGATGTGATGAAACTATTCTTGTTTACATATTGCACTGGTCAATATACAGTGGTTTTTTAGTGCAGCAGATGTGATGAAATAATTCTTGTTTACATATTGCACTGGTCAATATACAGAGGTGTGAATTTATTGTATGGTGAATGATGTCAAATACATTTTCAAATGCTGTTGTTTCATTGATGGGGTGAGCGTGGAATGAAATTTTATTAATTTTATGGCAATATGTTATATGCTTGAGAAGTGGAAGGTATAACATATATATTATTTCTCTATCAGCAGAAGTAATTTTTTTTACATAATGCATT
>APFE031107269.1:0-34680 GCA_000404065.3 Pinus taeda
CCTGTGAGCATCACCGATGCAATGAGTGCTAAGTGAACTATTCAAAAATCATGAGAAATTAGTCAGTTACGACTACCTCTCATGGAAATGGTCATACGTGAATGACTTACTTAACGCAGTTGAATCCCAAAATAATATCTAATATAATGCACTGCGTAAACCCCCATACTTAAATTCAAAAAGAGTCAAGGTATCTCTACTTGAATGGTTCATGAGGCACAATACTTGCTAAGGTTTTGCAAATGGGGTAGCAAGCTAAGTGGGCTTGATTGTGGGGAAAAACTCCACAGCTAAGCGCGCTTGAGCCAGAGGAGATCTGGGATGGGTGACCTCCTGGGAAGTCCTGGTTACCGGGTGCAAGCCCCGGAAGTGATGATTGATGCTATGTGATTCGTTCTCCACATTTCACTAGTTTCAATCCCACTTCTTCACCCCTGTGAGCATCACCCGATGCAATGAGTGCTAAGTGAACTATTCAAAAATCATGAGAAATTAGTCAGTTACGACTACCTCTCATGGAAATGGTCATACGTGAATGACTTACCTAACGCAGTTGAATCCCAAAAATGAAGCCTTCATTTTTGTTCAATTACAATTAATTTCTACCGGATATCATACATGAGAAATTTCTGAAGTTTAAAGTTGAAGGTGTGTTCAAACACCAATTAGTTTTGGTTTATCTAATGTTATTTTACCAAGCATATAGGTTCAATTTTCAATTGAAGAAGATGGATGAGTAGGGTACCCAATTATCAGTTATTCATTGGACTTCTCTAGTCAAAAGAAACTCAGAAGAGTATACATATACTGATTTTGTAGATAAGTTTCTTCATACATCCTTATGTTTACTATGCAGTGATATCATACCAATAATTTCACCAGAAATCAAGAAGGTTTTGCACCTTTTAGAGAATTCAAAGGTTGGAGACTGGTATTTATACCAGAACTATACATAAATCAAAATTTATGGGTGTGATCTTCCTCCCTACAAATTATCAGTGTTTGTGCTAGTGAGAATTTTTGCCTTAGAGTATGTTAGACAGATGTTGAACATGGATGAATTACACTTTGAATCAAATAAGAAGAAGGACCAATTTAAACTAAAGGCAAATGTAGGTCCCTATATTGTGAATACCATAGTAGCAGCGAAAGAAGTGGAGACAATTTTAAAGCAGATGAATTTCAAACCAAGTTTAACATGGTCTTATGATCCTTTAGGGATAATTTCGAAGCTGGGGGTTGAACAAAAGAGAACCCCATATGCACATACACCTAGGCTAGAGATAGAGAAATATGTTAAACAAGATCAGTGGACAAAAAACAAATTACATAAGGCTGAAGAGTAGTTATTCAGTCAATATTATTTACAAAGTCCTATTCCTAAACACAAAGAAATCAAGAGGCCAAGGGAAAGCATGTCCCCTACAGATTCAGAAATTCAGGTTGAAAATTTCATTTTGTTCAAGAGAAGAAAAAAGGATACACATACCACTAAAAAGTCTGATAGTAAGTCTAATCCTCAAGTAATCACTATTCAAGAAGAATCTTCAGAAGAAAGGTATGCACAGGAGAAAACTATTATGGTTTTGACAGGGACTCCTACCACTTCTTTCCCATGAGTAAAAGAGACAACTGAGTCTCCTATCTCTTCTACCTATCAAGTTCCACTAAAGCAGATCATTTTTACAAGTTATAGGGAGATAAGTTGAAGAATGAAGCTCTCAAAGCTTCAACATACTTAGAATTTTGGAAGAAAACTTCCACCACTCAACACATATTTTTGTCTACATTCGACTCAGAAAAAGGGAAGTTTCAAATGGCCTCTTTGAAACCCACAGTGCTAGCCCCCTGAAGTGCTAAAGATTATAAGGCCTCCATATTTTCAGTTGATACTAAGAAGGTTCATGCAATCGATCAGATTGGTTTGCATAAGCAAGCAAGTGAGATGATTTACTTGACACTAACCAGCTCGTCCATGTTTTCTTCTAAATTTCAGATCTCTTTAAATAATATGCACTCACATTTGAATATTGAAAGTATGTCTTCTCTGGAAAAAGACACCAGGATTAAGACTTTAGAATATTTATTTATTAAACTAGGATATGATCATAGTGATGTCAAGCCAGTCGAGGAGATAATCAAGAACAAGAATGCGGATATTCAAGCCCCCGGGAAATAGTTGAAGCTTCCAACTATATAACACCCTCAGACTAAGGAAGTCATCAGTCTAGAGATGGAGAAATAAAAGTTTTTCACAATAGGAATGGAACAAAATGCTCAAATCCAGAAAATGGAACAAAACATGGAAGCACTACTGAAGGAAAAAGAGTAATGGGAATCAGCAAGAACAGCAATAGTAGGAACATCAACAGTAGGTACTTCACCAAAACAAACAACACAAGCATCGACTTCAGATTCCTCAGAAAATTTGACTCAAGATTTAGGGAAATTATCATTGACAAATAAGGAAATGGAAAAATTAACAGAAGCACTCACCAAGATGGAAGAAAGAAAGATCAAATAAGATAATGCATACTTGGCAAAAGTGCAAAATAATTTCAAATTAATTTAGCAGATTCAAAAGTATGAAGATCAATCCCTCATAATTCAGATGTTAGCAGAATCCAAACGCAGCATTTGGCACAATATCAATGCAAATGTTACAGAATTGTGGCCATCCATTCAAATTATTTTTTGAACAAGAAGAACTGATATAGAGAGTGAAAGCAATAGTTGAAAAAACAAAAGTTTATATTGAACACGGGCCAGAAGAAGTATAGAAAATTATAAGAATGCTAAACTCCAAGACTAGAGATGAGCTTGAAGAGCTAAATATTCAGGACATGATAGAGACAATAATGGAAGTGAAAAGAGTATTGACTAAGAAGAATCTTATGGTGCATTTGGAGAATAAGTACAAAGAAATGGAGCTACAGGTCATAAGATTTAACAAGAAGTTTTATTTGTTGCAGGAGAAAGGACTTCCAACTCTCAAAATTTCTAATGGAAAATTGGTTCCATTAGAAAATTACTAGGATCAATTATGCAAAATAGCCATAGATACATCTAATTTTGCAAAGGAAAAGGGAACTATCAGTGGAGAAGCCTATTTGGAAGGTATACAATTTGATCTAAACATTCATCATGAGAATCATCACTTGTTTCCAAACAATCCAACTTTCCAAACCTACATAGAGGTAGATGAAAGATTTAGAAACATGGTAAATTTTTCTATCCCATGTCAAGAGCAATGGGACCAATTACTGGAATTGGTCGAATAAGAACAAATAGAAGTCTTATAACTTTGGAAACAAGAAAAACAGAAGGGGCTAGAAAATAGCTACAGTCAACAACATATTTCCTTCAAATTTTCAACAAAACAGTCGAATTTGTCTAGAATTCCTATTTTCTAGTTCAATTTCAGAAATATATATATATTTGTTAGATACTACTTTGTAATCAATTCCTTTTTGTAATCCGAAGTTAGTTTAATTGAAAGTGTATAAATATTTTGTAATAATACTTAGTAAGGGTTGGAACATGTATGAAGAAAATAGCTCTACCTTGATGTAAGTCATGGATTGTACTCAAAGTAATCGATTTTCAGAAATACAGAGACAATTTTGTTCCAAGATTCTTGTGTCAAACAAATGGTGATGTATTCCCTTATGTTAAATTGTTCCTTTTTCTTAGTTTCCATATGAATTTCCCTTCCTGATTGTTACAAGAAGATTAGGAGTTGAATTTACTTAGTGTACTCTACGCTAGCTTGTTATAAAAAGTCTTAATGTTTTCCTCATGAGATTAAATATAAAATTCATTTCAATATGATTTATATTTAATTTATTTTCTACTTTTTCATATCATCCACACCATAAATGTCTTAAAGGATCCAAGGGTTTGCCTACCCTTCCCTATTATAGTTACTCTGTCCATTTGTAATTGATTAACCAAAAATTTATGACTCCATTCCCAATGGACTTTTCCAACATCTTTCAACCTAAATTTTGAAAAACCCACCTCAAATTTCGATACCTAAAATAAAATATTGAATGAGGAAATTAGATCATACTAATAGATCCCTCTCTGAATCTGGAAGGGCCAGATCCCAGCTTTAAAATTGGTTTGTAGTTACCTTTGTAGTCTTCTTTCTCAGCCTAGGAAAATTACATAGTGCTAACATGTTGCAATAAGCCTCCTTTCCAAGTGCAAGAGACTACTCCTCATGAACCATGACTCCAAATAACTTTGGACAAGGTATACAATGAAGTACCATACATACATAATGCTTCATGGATAAAATACATGGTTGTGACAAGTACATAGGACTGACATATAACTTGTCTACACCTATCATCAACCAAGACTTTTATGGACCCAAGTTTACATCATGCACCCAATGTAGTGGGGCTACATCAATGATATACAAAATAGAACATGACTTGGACATCCGTTGACCCATACATAACTGATGACAAGACATACTAGACACCATGGGTCTCTCTATGACCAATACACCCAAAGGATGAAACGATGATGATACGTGGCTTCTACATACGCACACAATGGTTCTCTCTTCTATACATGGAAAAAATATGAAATAACATGAGTGCATGGTATCAATGAGAAATGATATATGCTCCATATGGAAACACCAAAAGAAAATGTAATATATAGCATGTGCAACAAATACACAGTCTCCATGAGAAATGATATAATCTCTCAATGTGTAGCAACAACAATAGAAGAACTAGCCACATCATGTGCTAGTTCATGGCCACTCAACACCTTGACCATCACCATCTCAATAATGAAGATCCTACAACAAAATCATGATAACCCCTAGCAAACACCACCATGCTCCATGTGGGTGCTAGCAACAAAATCATCTAATAGCAACAACATGGAAATATGTCATAGAAGCAGCAACAAATACACATCTTCATCATCATGAGTTTCATCAAATATTAACACAATACATCATGAACTCAAATCATAATAAGCACATCAATAGGCAAAAATATCCATCATGCCAATTTTTATATGCCATTTTGTCACATCTGGTCAATAGGCTTGCAAACCAGTTCAATCAACACTCGTGAACATTTTGTCATCATCCCTTCACAAAGCCTAAGCATGACCTTTCCAAAAGATCTGAGTTTCTCATATCAATTGTTCAAAATCAATGTTGTTAACCATCAAACCCTATCCCTTTGTCCACCTACGTTCAACATTTGTTTCCCCCTTCTACACCAGTGTTGGTCAGCACTAGTTCATCCCTTCAATAGGCATGCTGATTCTATAAATTCAGGAAAATTAAAAATAATTTCAAAGCTTCTTCTTCAATACCGCAAGCTAGTGCTTAGCCTCATTTGAGTCCTCCATATCCATGAATGGCTGCCAATCCTTGGAAACCTACATTTCCTGTACAACCTAGCTTGATTTTGAATCAAATTCAAACCTTTCAACCTGTTCCACCTACATCTCAGATTCTTATTTGACAACCTATGTCTCAACTTGTTCAAGCTCAAGTTCATGCAAGTAAACCCTTGCAGGTTGCACCTCAAAATAAACCTCTTCTACCTGTCTCTAGGGCCTCCCAAGTCCCACTTACCCAGCCTCTTTAAGGTCCCTTATAACCTCCATTGCTTGGTCAGGCTATTCCTCAAATGAAAATGGTTCAAATTGTATATGGTATGGCATAGACACAACCTACTCCACCTTATTTAGGTATGATGCAAAATCCCATATGGAAACCATATCCAGGAATTCCTCAAATGCCTTACCAAGGTCAAAAAATTCAAATCCATCCATTTCAATCTTCGCAAGGTTATCCTGGAGCTGGAAAACAAGGTTATCCCAGAAGTGGGTAGCAAGGTTATGTTTATCCAGGTTATCAGAATCCTCCATATACAGGAGCATAGATACCTATTGCTCAATCCATCCCATCTTACCAAAGATACCCCCACTTGACTTTAATTGATAGTTTCCATTTGTGGCCACCCTTGAACTTCCAGATCTAACCCGACTTAAAAATTATCCCATTTTTCACTCTCCCTCATGGCCTGTTATTCCTACGAAATTTCCTAGTGATATCCCAAAGTTTAGTGGAAATCCAAGAGAAGAGTCATCTACACATGTCATGACATATCATTTATGGTGTTCTTAAAACTCTTTAAATGATGACTCTATTCAAATATGTATTTTCCATCGAACACTTATTGGTACAACATCAAAATGGTGCATTGAATTTCCACGAGCTTTGTTCGAAAATTTCACTGCCTTAGCGACCACATTCTTAACTCATTTTCATTTTCCCATTCACTATGAAACCGGAATTGAACTTTTGACTTTCTTCAAACAATCTAATTCCACTCATATTTCTGATGATATTCATGAGTGGCGATGTCATCATCATTTAGTCAAAACTTTCATTCCTATCCAATTGTTAGTTGAATGGTTTATTAAGTCTCTATTACCATCCATAACAAAAGATCTCACTAAAGGCGGGTTGTGACTAAAGAGCAGGTAATTACTCGTGTGCAATGTATTGATCTTATTTATACCCAATCTGACATGCTCTATGATAAAATACCAAATTCTCTGCAACCTTCCAACATAGTTCCTCAGCCTCCCAGTAAATAATCACGTGTCATTGATGGCATGATTGGTTCTGCTAGTTAGCAGTCAGTGAGTAAACCATATGATTCAACTCTTGTTGTGGAAGCCCAAAACACCTCTCCTACCATTCCTCTCGTTTCTACTTCTAAGATCATTGTCGTCCAATCCACGAAAGGAAAATCTCAGCAATGAGGAAGCAAGAAGAAAGGAAAAGGCAAAAAGAATAAATATAATCGTCTGTAGTACAAACAAAATAACCAGTCTTCCGAAGAAAAGTGGAAAACTCATTACCCTTGCTTAAATGAGGAGAATTTAAATCGTGATTGTCCACATCAGGCAGAAGTAAATCAATTCCTTAAATCATCTATCACACCTACAATGGTGATAGATCCCTTTCCTAATCAACAGACTAACATGGTTGCTCGGGATCTTGCTTCCTCTTCTAACATGGTTATGATGCTTTCCTCCACAAAGCTAAAAAATGATGTTATGGTGGCAACGAGAAATAGGGACTATGTTAATGTGAATCCATCAACATGTTAGGCTAGTGATCAACCTACCAGTTCTACCCCATCTGCTTCGAATCCTACTCCAAATGTGATTCCTACTGAATTGACTGTTAAACCTCCCAAGGGCATTACTCATAAATCCGTGTTCAACCCTTGTGCAAGAGATACACAAAATTATAACATAGTTGGGGATCTAGCTCAACCTCCTTCATCTATGTCAACCCTCAAGGTGTTGCAAAATTGTCCCACCCAGAAGAAGGCTTTACTTGCTACAATTAGACTTGTTGATCCTTCATATTCTAACTTTGTAGTCTTTAATAATGAGAATCAAATGCCTAGATTTCCCCTGCAATTGGATTTTATGATTCAAGTTGTTGTTATAAGTAATAATATCCAGCGAACCATTATGGACGAAGGAGCTTCAATCTGTATCATGTATCTTTCTTACTGTAAGGACATTTGTTCTCCTCAATGAAATTAGTCATTGACTACTCTAAAGGTCTTTGATGGAAGAGGCTTCAAGCCTTATAGAATTTTGAGTTCGTTACAAGTTGAATTAGGTGGCAATACAGTGTCAGTAGAATTCAGAGTTATTGACAGGCCATTGTATTATAATATTCTACTAGTTCATACATGGGTATACATTGTGGTTAATTTTGTTTCGACTTATTTTAGAATCATAACCTTCCCTCATAAAGGGGGCATAGTGGCCATTTATCAACTCACCTTATTTTCCAATAATTTTCAAGTTACTGGAAGCATCCCTCTTATGGGAGAAACCCCACATGCATATCATCCTGTTAGGGTGGCATTTCTTAAGGATTCTTCCCTTATGGGGGCCTTTTCTTTTCCTCCTCCTCTTCCTTATGCCCTTCCCAACAACGCGAACCCAATTTCCTACATGAATGTGATATCTTCCTCTACTACTCCATCTGATCCTTGGATAGTATCATATGTATCTAATATTGATACCTTTGGTGGCCGCGTGTCGCTGAGTCTTATTGAGATCAAATATGAAGCCATCTATTCAGCCTGTTTGGCACACTCTGATTATTCTCTTCGATCAATTAAGTTGATCATTCCTTATAATATGATACCTCTTCTGATCCTCTCTTCAATACCTTTTCTACTGTTGAAAGCATCATAGTTCCTCCTTTTCATATTCCTTTGAGGATAATATTAGTGATATTTATTCACCCATTGTCCTTGAGATATTCGCAAATTTTGTATCTACTCACGCTATCGATTTCGAGAAGAATTTGTCGAATATTGAACAGAATATCCCTCTTTATACTTCGATCAAGCCAAAATTATTGAAAATGTACATATCGGTGCACCTTTCTCTTTCAATGAGATCAAGATCTATAAAGCCCTTTTCCAGGAATTTTGAGACATTTTTGCCTGGTCATACAAAAAGATACCAAGTATAGATCCAAACATTATTGTAAACGAAATCAGAACATATCTCGATGCTAAACCAGTTCGATAACGCCTATGTCTAGTCCATCCTAAAAAGGATATTGTTATCAATGCTGAGGCTTAAACTATTCTTCGTGATGGTTTCATCTACCCAGTATCTCTATCTGATTGGGTGTTGAACATTGTTCCTTTCTTGAATAAACAAGGAACAATCTGTGTGCGTTGATTACCAAGGCATCAATCATGCTTGTCCTAAGGACAATTATCCTACCTCGTTTATTGATCAGATTGTTGATGATTGTGCTGGCAGTGAAAGAGTTTCGTTTATGGATGGTTTTTCTGACTATAATAAGATCAACATTATCCCATCAGACCAACATAAAACCACATTTATTTGCCCATGGGGCACATTCTCATATCGAAATCTCCCATTCAAATTGAAAAATGTTGGGGAAACTTTTCAGAGGGCAATGAATTATGCCTTTCATGAAATTAAACACATTGTACAACTGTATTTGGATGACCTACCTTCCCACTCAAAAAATCATGTGTTAGGCCCCTATACTACTAGTGTAACCCCTTATTGTTATTAGTACAACCCCCTTATTATATTTTTGTACCCATGTAGTCCCCATATTGTTACAATTGTGCCCCATAGAAGCCCACTATTGTTATTATTGTGCCCTTACATTATTATTGTTATGTCAGCTTTGATTATATTATGAACCCTTAGGCTCCTATATATAGAAAGGAGGTATTTCATTTGTATCATCCAAGAATTGTTCAATTGTGTAATATAAAGGAGGTTGCCCCCTCATAGAGTCTGAATTCTAAGGCGTTAAACTGTCTTTTCTATGTTTTTGTGACTTGGTTTCATAAAATTTGGTATCAGAGGTTTGAATTCTAGGGTTTTGCTGCTCCAAATAGGTCATCGTGGCATTTGCGCTATAACTTTTTTCTGCGACATTTCAGATGCTAAAAAAAACCCATTTGGGCTGAAATATTTCTGAACTGCAGGTCCAAATATCAGAGCTTTCTGTGCCATATTTGCAGAGATATGATCTAAGGAAGTTGGCATTTTTGCAGACTCCCGAATTACATTCCAAATAGGTGACCTAGGGAAAATAGTCATAACTTTTGTTTTGGGCATTAGATTGAAATTTCGTAAAAAGTTACAGAAATAAGACGGACTATAGTTTCATGTGTAAATTTTTCAAATCCTAAGGTCGAAAGAGTGACACGTGACACTTCATACAAGTTCACTCTTCTGAAAAGGTATATAATCAGGTCATCTTGGGATATTGTGCATAAATCTTTCTTGGAGAATCTAAATTTGATCGGACCGGTGGCATTCGAAAGAGGACACAGAGGGCTACCACAGATCGCGATTTCATAACTAGAAGATCTGAAATTACAGAGTTACAGTCATTTCAAGATTGAGCTCCTAAAATCAAGAAAAAGCGAGATGAGGAAGTTTGATGGCAAGGATCTGTTAGATTGGATACTACAGATGGAGAAATATTTTGATCTACATGGTGTACCATTGTTACAAAAGTTACGTATTGCATCTTCATATTTAGAACCAGATCAATTTTTATGGTATAAAGGGTTTTGTTCTCATAAACCACTTGTTACGTGGTCAATTTTCACAGAGGAAATGACAACACATTATGAGGATACAAAGAGAAACTCCTTCTTTAGCCGATTTATAAATCTCAAACAAAAGGGTTCAATGGAAGAACACATTGAGGACTTTCAAAAATTGAATAGAAGGGTAAACTATATTCCAGAGAATCAAAGGATTGATGTCTTCATCGGGACTTTAAAGGATAACGTTCAATATGAGGTTCATTTTTGGGAACCTGATTCATTGGAGGAGGCAATCGAGTTGGCAAGAAAAATTGAAAGCGAAATTATGGCAACAAGGAATTCTACCCCTCACAACTATAATGGAAGTGTTGTTTCTCCTAGCCTTCCACAACCTACAATGGTTACACCACAACAATTGGAAGAAAAAAGAGAAAAAGGGCTTTGTTACAATTGTGATAGCAAATGCACTAAAGGTCATAAATGTGGTGAGAAGAAATTATTTTACATAGAGTATGAAGAGGAGGAAGAAAAGGATCAAGAAACATCAAAAGAAGAGGATATACGCCAAGACCCAACCCCAAAGAAAGAAAAAATGAATCCGACCATATTTTATAAAGCATTGGCAAGAATTACCACTCCTCAAACTCTCAAGATAGAAGGATATATCAAGAAGAAAGAGGTTCAAGAAGTGAAAGATCACATCACGAAAGAAGAAATGAATCCAACCATATCTTGTCATGCATTGACCGGAATTACCACTCCTCAAACTATTCAGATAGAAGGACATATCAAGAAAAAAAATGTTCAAGAAGTGAAAGATCACATCGAGCATCAAGAAATGAATCTGTCCATATCTTGTAAAGCATTGGAAGAAATTACCACTCCTCAAACTCTCAAGATAGAAGGACATATCAAGAAGAAAAAGGTTCAAGCAGTGAAAGATCACATCAAGCATCAACAACAAGTTCTCCAACTTTTAAAGGATAACGCCACTTTGGTGCAAAATCGAATGAAACAACAAGTAGATCAACATCGTAGTGAAAAATGTTTTGATGTAGGTGATTGGGTATTTTTACTGCTACGTCTCAAGCAAGCTATTTATGAGAAGGAAATGTTGGCAATGCTACTTGCACTTAAGAAATGGTGACCTTATTGAATGGGAAGACACTTCAAGGTAAAAATGGATCATGATAGTCTTAAATACTTTTTAGAAAAACTATTATCTTTAGAAGAACAGAAACAATGGGTCACAAATATGTTGTGTTATGAATTTGACATCATCTATAGAAAAGGGAAGAAAAGTTTTGTTGCAGACGTACTCTCAAGAAAGGATGAGGATGTGGAAGAATTGTTTTGTGTTATTTCTATAATCCAACCAAATTGGATAAATGAAGCAAGGGATGAATGGAAGAAGGATGAAGTATGGCCACTCATTCAAAATTTGCAGAAGATCCCAATTCAAACAATATTGCCAAAACTTGAAGAAGAAGGAAAAATCATATTGGAACCTGGAGCAGTCACAGAAACACGAACCTGATAGCTACGAAATCGATCAATTTCAGAGTATCTCATCAAGTGGAATAACTTACCCATTGAAGATTCCACATGGCAGGACAAGACTTTTATACAGAAGCATCAAGAACTACTCAAGCGTTGAGGACAACACTTTTTGAAGGAGAGGGGCATGTTAGGCACTATACTACTAGTGTAACCCCTTATTGTTATTAGTACAACCCCCTTATTATATTGTTGTACCCATGTAGTCCCCATATTGCGACTATTGTGCCCCATAGAAGCCCACTATTGTTATTATTGTGCCCTTACATTATATTGTTATGTCGGCTCTAATTATATTATGACCCCGTAGACTCCTATATATAGAAAGGAGGTATTTCATTTGTATCATCCAAGAATTGTTCCATTGTGTAATGTAAAGGAGGTTGCCCCCTCGAAGAGGATGAATTCTAAGGCGTTCAACTGTCTTTTCTATCTTTTTGTGAGTTGGTTTCATAACATCATGTGGATCATCCCATGCATCTTAGGGTTATATTTTTACGTTGTCGACATTATAACATCAGTTTCAATCCACATAAGTGTGTGTTTTGTGTGCAATTCGCTCAACTTCTTGACTTCATTATGTCAAAGCAAGGGATTCATATAGATCCATTGAAATTCCTAGTGATCCTAGATTTGCCTACTCCTTCCTATCTTGTTCATCTACAATGACTCCAAGGGAAGGCTAACTTTCTATAGAGATTTGTTCCCAATTACCCCAAATTGACCAAAGGATTGACTCGACTGTTGAAGAAAGGGGTTACCTTTCATTGGAATGACACTTCCCAAAAGTATTTTGATGCTTTGAAATATTTTCTGGTTCGGGCATCCTTGTTGTATCCCCTAGATTATCAACACGATTACTTCCTGTACCTCGCGGATGCAGTTACTACCATCACTATGATATTGGTTCAAGAGGACGGTGTTGGGGATCAACATCCCATTTATCATTTGATTCAAAAATTAAATGATACTGAAACCAAATATACTCACGTTGAAAAGTTAGCTTTGGTGCTTGTCCAAGTTGTCCAAAGGTTTCATTGCTATATCCTGCTTCGCAAGACCATGGTTGTTTCTGATTGCAACCCCATGATGTACATATTTTCATGACTATTAATGGGGGGCAATTATTCCAAATGGATTTTCATCCTCCAGGAATTCAATTTGGAGTTCATCAAATCCAAATCCAAATCCAAGAAATCGTTAGTATTTTTTGAACTGATCTGCGACCTTCCCACTCTCGAAACTGAAATGACATCTGATGATTCTATTCTTGACGATTTGTTGTTCCTGATAGATTCATCTAACTCGTGGTATGGAGACATCATCATATATCTCTAGACCCATACTTTCTAGCATGATACCTCTCGCTCTGAGCAACGACATATTCGATATCAAGCTAAAAACTATATCATAATTGGCGACACCCTTTATCATTGTGGTATCAATACGATTTTTTGATGGTGCCTCACTCATGAGGAGGCTGAGAAAGGTAAAAATGAATTCCTTGCTAGGGCATGTGCTAGACATATGTCTAGTTATGCCACCACACAAAAGATTTTATGTGTTGGTTGCTTTTTGCCTACTATGTTTCACGATTGTATCCTTGTAGTCCAAAAGTGTCATGCCTGCCAAATACATGATCGTAAAACTCATGCTCCACCAACTCCTTTAAACCCTATTATCACTGTTAGACCTTTCATAAAATGGGGCATTGACTATGACATGTAACCCTCACTCGGTCAAGGGTCATGGCTACATCATTATGGCGGTAGACTATTTTACCAAGTGGGCTGAGGTGATGCCTACATATAATAACACTGGAAAAACAACTACTCTCTTTCTCTTAAATTACATCATTTCAAGGTTTCGTGTACCACAGGCTATAGTTATAGACCATGGGAAGCATTTCTATAATCACATGATGTTTGAGCTCACTGCCAAGTTGGGCCTTCACCATGAAAGCTCAACTCCCTACTACCCACAGGATGGGAAAGTCAAAGAAATCAACAGTATTAAAAATGATGCTTTAGCACATGGTAGGGATCCAAAAATTGGATTGGCATCTTATCTTTTACCCAGCCTTGTGGGCATATCAAACCTTTGTTCGGACTGCTACCAGGTTCACGTCGTTTCAACTAGTGTATGGTCTTGAAGCAATCCTTTCTATTGAGTATGAAATTCCATCTTTGAAACTTGTTTTCGAACTCCTCCCTACCACTTCCGCATAAGAAGAGCGTCTCTTGCATCTGACATGCTTAGATGAAACTCGATGTGATGTCGCAATGGCCAATGAGGCCCACAAGAAATGCATTAAGGCGCAATACGATAAGAATTTTAAGCCCTGTTCCTTCTTGGAAGGATACCTTGTCCTATTGTACAATCAAGACCCTCATAAGTTAGGGTCTAGAAAGTTCGAGCCAATGTGGCTAGGCCCATACATTGTTGAAAATGTTTCTGCTAAAGAGGCCTATGCGATTATTGATTTTGATGGAGTTCCATTGGCGCAACCCATAAATGGGTTGTACCTCAAGAAATATTATGCTTAAGTCATTTTTGCATAGTTCACTATGTACATATTGCCTATAGGTGTATTGAGTGTGTTTGTAGTGTGTTCCCTTCAGAGTTTCCTACCATTTCTATTAATATTGCTTTACATTTGGTTTTCAGATGCCAGCATCCCTTCAACCATATGTTGGTTATGCTGATGGCATTAGTCGTCGTACTTGGAACTTTTTCTCTGAAGCGTGGGCTATATATGCTCTAAATGGTGAGTTAGTGAGTTTACAAGGAATTTGTATTAGCCACTCTACCAATAACATCACTAAGTATAACACAGTGATAGAGCTGTTGTTTGATGTTATTTCTCATGGTATTTGTCGTATAGTTTTCAAAATTGACTCACAACTTGTAGTACTACATTTGACTAATGTCTATTCAATCAGAAGTATAACAATGCTTCATATGTTCTTAATGGTTCGCCTTCTGGAAATATATTTTGATTATATCCAATATCAACACATTCCTAGAATTCTAAACACATTGACAGATGCATTGGAAAATCATGTTTTAGGCAGACATTTGAGACACATGTAAACTAAATTCAATTCACATCACATACATTGAACAAGATAATAGAACACATAAATAAACAATGATATGCAGATATTTGTATATATATCAAAGTTTGGTTTTACAAAAAGATGTACCCGAGACACATATGACCACATGACCTATCATATCAAAAATATATGTAATCAAAATATGGCTCTATAAGCCTCCTAGTAGACTAATCTCGATGCTTCTCATGATAACAAACAACTACGCGAGCTACTTTGCAAAATAGTTGGCTAATATGCTCAAGCACTCCAATAGTATAATGTTGTAGTCTCATAGGGATTTGATTGACCCTAGTCTCTAGTATTCCCTGGGTCAATCCCTCCATATCTCGCTTGACCTCTACGAGAGTCTCAGCCACATTGAGATCCTACAATACCTGTCATAGCCCTGCCACAACCTGAGCTCCAACCTATGTATGATATGGGTCTCCAACATGCTGAAGATGGGATGAACCTATTGGTTGAATGTATCCAATGTCTGCATGTAAAAATCGATAATTAGTCTTGGATACATGCAAAATACCAAAAATTTGTAAAACTCAAATTAAAAATTAAAATAGTCAATATGATTTTTTTTTACCTATGGCACTCCATTGCTCACCTTCGGGTTGTAAGAGCTCTAGATCTCCATGGTAGTCCATCCCTGCATATGGATAGTCTTCAACCATAATGAGCTACATATGTAGCCATCAAAAGAATACAGGTGTGAAACTCATGGAGGACGAGCCTACATGTATAGACATGAGGTCTACCAACTTCCTCATCCCTGGAGCTCTAGGATCTGAAAGCTCGAGTGAGATATGTTGTGGAAAGAGTAATGGAATCCTCTCCAGAGTGAATGAGATCAAAATGGAACCATACAAAATTTTTTCAACCGCCCATATTTCTCCATGGTGATTTGTTCTTTCATCTTTTCTAATACACCTTCACTCCAATTAAACATTGTCGACTCTATGCACTCTAATGCATATTGAATTTAGGACATGTTAGCCAAATTCAAGGTAGCGGCATCGACCAATCTAGCAATAGTGAATAGGATTGTCCTGAGAGGAAAATGTGCCACATCCTTTATCTCAATTTTCCTATCTTTTTTTGGTTGGGATCGAGGTCTATAGTGTGTAGAAATATATTCTTTAACATTCTCTCCACCTCTTCTCGAACCAGATAGTGAGATAGGAGCACCTATCCTTGATAAACCTGTCATGAAATAAATGTCTTCTACTTGTATGTTGAGCATATGTGCTCCACGCCTGAAGGATTGTGCCTACACATCCCATGCTTGAACAAGATACTCCAATAGTTCCATCCGTTGTCTCATCCCACGAAGCCAAAATAATTTAAGAAGGTTGCAGTTTCTCAATGATTGGATGGTTGTTGGATCATTGACAACATCCATGTCTTGGATGTCATGTTATCTTTCCCACAAAATCAAATCCATTTTGTTTTGATGGATACTTGAAACATAAAAGAAAAATCATTAGAATAAATTTCATGCAAAAATCTGAGATAAATTTGAGTGAAAGGAGTAAAACAAAATTTTCAAATGTGCCCAGCGCACCCTTCTAAAGGGAGACAGTGCACTACATTTTCCTCCAGAGTTATACTTTTGTTGGCCCAATGCACTTTTCGACATTGTTGGGTTGCGTTGGAGCTAGGGTGCAAAATGAAAGCCCCAAATCACTCCAAACTTGAAAAAAAAAAATTACGAAACGGAAAACCGGAATCATGAAAAGAAAGAGGAAGTCAATATCTCCTAACTAGAAGTGACAGCACCGAAAATGATCCACTAGATTGGCTGCAATTAGCTACTAAAGACCGGGGGGGGGAATGCGATTAGAGCTCACTCAACAAGAGGTAAAATGTGAAACAGTAACATTGAAATTACATTCTCCTATTTATGGTCATTTTTTATGATTATTTTATTTTATTTTATTATTTTGACATAATTTTACCATGTATCAAATAAGTAGGTTAACAATTGTTTGAAGGAACTTGTGATGTTTTTTTTAGTTGAAACAAATCATTTTGACTATGGAGCATACTTTTATCACTTTTTCAGGCTTTGTAAATTCACGAAAAAGGAACCCCCTGGAGTCTTATTTCAGGTCTTTTCAGACTCCCTAAACATGAAAATATTTCCAAGCACATGACTTTTCAAACTTGTTAAATTAAATGAAAAGATGTCTATTTAGTATAAGTTTAACCCTTTTCTGGACTGTGATAGACTATTTACAAAAAAATAATACCTTAGTTGAACATGGCTAAGAAGTTCCCCTGAGTATCGTTTTCTGCCTTTTCAGACTCAGACGACTATTTACGAAAAGGAACCTTTGGAGTTTTATTTTTCGCCTCTTTTTCAAACTCTCTAAACATGAAAAAGATGTCAAGTTTCACCTTCGCTGGACTCGTGAAAAAATAAAACACTGATGGACTTATCGAACATGACGAGACTAAACCACTCCTTCTGAGGGTTCGACAAAAATACTTAGAGGGATTCATCCAAAGGATGAACTTATAGATCAAGAATATGTTATGCTCCTCAAGCTTGTCAAAAACAAAGAGGTATTGACCAGAAATGTTTGGGGAAATTGGGAAAAATGGGTACTCTACCTATTAATTCCAGCAATTCACTCTTGAACATGACACTCTTCCACTTCATCTTTGTGGTTGTTGGGTTGGGAAATCTACTTGTCTTTTTGGTTCATCACACCATATCAAAGGCTCCATATTCAGTTTTGGGTCAATGCTACCAACTCCATTCAATGTCGCTGATATGTTCAAGGGTAGTCTTTCAGTTGATATCAGCTACAATAATCCTAAGCCTTCATTCATGTATGTCGTTCCTGAACCAATTCCATATCAACATCATTATGCCTCAAATTGAAACCCATTTCATGTCGTTGATGGGGGCTACATCAAGGCCCTCCTGTGATGATTCGCTTTCTATCGACATCAACTCATTATCTAGGAAGTTGACTTAGAAACTCCCTTAGGTACCTTAGGGCTTGCATACATCAATGGTAGTTTTCCTCGCTCTCGGAGACAGATTTCATCATTGGCCTTCGACCGAAAGATTATGTGTGGTTTTCGACTTCAACTCATTCATTCACAGCATACGGATTGCACTTTGCTACCTTGAGAGCCATTAACATCATCGATGATTTCTCTCACATATGTTAACGACTTACACCATTGGCTGGTAATCATATGGTGTCTACCATGTTCGACTTCAACTTATTTATTCACATCGTTAGAATCATACATTGGACGATCAAGTGAATCAGATAGAAGACCCAGGATCTAGTTTTTCAGTATTAATACAATATTACAAAGTATGATGACTATGATCATACATACATTTATTCAAGCATGGGTCCACTCTTTGTCATCAATGGACGCAAATTCTTGATCATTGTACATGTAATGTTAGCTTATGTGTTGAGTATGGGTATGCCCCCCTCAACAAATATATCATGATGAAAATGGATTGTAACAGACATTGATCTCGACCAATTGTTCTTTATCCGAACTTGTCACAAGGTAAAGCACTTCAGTCATCAGCTACCATTTCATAATTTATACTTTAGGGGGGGATCTATTATAGGCCATTTTTTCACATCTGGTCAATAGGTTTGCAAACCGGATCAATCAACATTTGTGAACATATTGTCATTGTCCCTTCAAAAATTCCTAAGAATGAACTTTCCAAAACGTCTGAGTTTCTCAGATTAATTGCTCAAAATCTATGTTTTTATCCCCAGCGCACCCTGCCCCTTTAGCCAACTACGTTCAGTGCTGGTTTCTCCCTTTTGTACCAGTGCTGGTCAGAACTAGTTGCTCCCTTCAACAGGTGCATTGATTCTAGAAATTCTGGAAAATTAAAAATAATTCTGAAGCTTCCTCTTCTAAAAGCTTCCAAGGGTTTTTTTAACAATTTACCATGGATAAGAAGCTTGAATCCTATCTAATCCTACCTTGGAGACTTCGCCTCTTATCCCTTGACCTCATCCTCCCATCATAAGTGGATCTCAAGCTCATTATGGTAAATCATAAAGTAGCATCCCTCTCCTATAAATTTATTGTCATCCATATCATCAGGGTTGGCTTTTGAAGATTGATTATGCCCTCATGTTGTTTCCTTGAACCTAAAGGAGTCATCATATTCAAGAATTAGGGTTAATATTTAGGTGTGCTTTATGACAAGGAATGACAAGTCAATTTGGGGAGACATCTACAATATCAACTACTATTTATGGTTGTAAACTCTCTCCTATTTCTATTAATACAAAGGGTATCTTTTTTTCCTATATGTGTTGTGTTATATTTACATTCATGTATTTCAATGCATTGTTGATTCATTGAATATAGATGTTAAACTATGCTACTTGGTTATTATAGATCCTTTGCTTGTTTTAGCCATGTGTATAGGTTTTAATTATAGCACTTGGAGCTTACAAGAGAGGAGAAAAAAAATCTTGCTATAGATTCAAGGTAGGACTCTTTCTCATTCTATAACTTCTCTAAGAAAAACTCTATATCCTTTGTCAACTATTGTTCTAGACCAATACACTAGGTCTAGGGAATTCACCTTTGTCTACAATCGTAAATTCCGCCTAACACCAATACATGTGATGAAACAATAAAAGGTACATAGTTGTAACAAACTACATATGAAAGCTTACATATGGTTAGTCCAAGTGTTAAGACACATATGCATGTCATTTACACACTGTCTACATGCTAGGGAATTTGGAAGATAATCAATGAATGTAGTAACAAGGCTGATCTACATGTATTTTCCACTCATATACAATAAATATATTAGTTGCAAAAATAATGAGTGAAAAGAACAAGCCTTGAAAACATAGCTCCCCGTGAGAATGATATACCTCATATGAAGTGGTCAGGTTGATTTGAAAGTGTGCGAAGAAATTAGATCAAAATTCATTACTGCTAGAACTCCTCAAGTTGCCAATGCTCCCCTTGAGACCATGCTAGTCTCAAATGTACCTCGACATTCAAGTATATTTATCATGCAAGAATGGAATGCAATAGGTGTTGATCTCTCGTACTCTCAATCTGATGAGGAAGAGAACTCCATTGGTCTCTTCTTACTCTTCACTCTTCCCTTCAACACATACACATTATCTGGAGTCTTTACTCCTCTTGCAATCATTCTCTTTGATCCTTCCTTTCGGATGATGTAACCTTTGGAGTTGAAAATAACTTCCTTACCCCCATCAACCATTTGGCTCACACTCAAGATAGTATGCTTTAGGCCTTAAATGAGCCAAACATCTTCTGCATTTGTCATCTTATCACCAAGATTGGCTTTGTCACTTCCCAAACTCTAGTTGTTTCACTACCTTCAAACACAACACGCCCACTCTTGGTTCTATTGAGAAAATGAAATTTTCTCCTATCTCCTGACATATGGTGTGAGAATCCACTATCAATATACCACATTTCAACCTCATCATGAGAACAAAGTGCAATTCTACATCTTCCTAGTTGTTGCTCCTTCTTCCATGTGTTCCTTGGTTGCACATTCTCCCTTGACTGCTGCTTTTGAACAATTTGCCTTAATGATCTAGGAATCTAACAATCCTTGTCCATGTGCCCAAAATTATGACACATATAACACTCTATATGACCAAGATATGTAGCCAAAGGATCTAATATTTTTCTTCTCATATTAGACCTCAATCTTCTCACACTAGATCTGTAATTAATGGCTTTGTGCCCAAACATGTTACAAGCAAAACAATGACCATTGAAATAACTTGTATAATTGAATGTAGGTCCTCTTTTGGGTTGATCATATTGTTGCATGGATGTGTGTTTTCTCCTTCTACAATCAGCTTCCACATGACAAAAATTATGATAATTGAAGCACTTGATCTCATCCATCAAGGGGGAAAAGGAGTTTTGATTTCTCCTCTAAAATCCATCAATCCTAGGAGCAAATGATCTCCTTTGTTCTCTTGTTTGATGTTGTTAGTGGATCAGTTTTCTCTCTCCTTTCTTAGTGCTATTGTCGGTCACATTCTTTGTTTCCAGATTATTTGGTTCATCTTTGTCATGCTTTCCTGCATGCAAGCTTGACTCTCCCTTTTGAAAATTTCTTTTTAATTTATTCACTGCTATGGTGCTCTTTACTTTCTCCAATTTTTGGTGATTTTATTTTAGTTCCTTTCTTAATTTGTCAATCACACCTTCAAGTGATTCAACATAATATTTCCTATATTTTTTCTTGCTGCAACTGACCTCTTCTAGTCTTTTAGATTTTTCTAGTTATGTCATCAAGGTAGTGATCTCTTCCATGAGACTTTTCTCCTTTTCATTACAACCTTGCAATTTCTTCTCATGCTCCTTGCATAAATTTTTTAGTCTACCAATTTCACTAGAAAATTCTTCAATAAAAACCAAAGAAGATTCATATTCAACCTTAAGGAGCATATAATTGTGACCATCATCTCTTTCACTAACTAAATTTGAATCATTGTCATTACCACTATCACAAATATAACTCAAAAGTAAATCACTATGGCTTATACGTTCAGATTTGTTGTCTTTTTTCATAGTGGGTTCAACTAGAGCTTCCTTCTTCCTTTTGTTGCTCTTCTCAACCTCTTCATCACTATTGTTTTTGTTGGCTCCATATAACATATGTAGTCTATCCCAAATCTCCTTAGCAGATTTTAAATCTCAAATTTCTCTAAGTCTTCATTATGGAGGTTTTCGAAAATAATTCGCCTTGCTTGATAATTTTGCTTCAATTCTTCAGATGAAGGTGAATCATCATCATAACCTTCACAAACCAGTCTTCACAAGTTAGATCCATAAGAAAACAATTTATATTTCACACTTTCTTGCCAAATCATGAAATTTACAGCAGTAAGAGCAGGTATTCCTTAAGAGTTCATTCTACTACTACTACTACTACTAATAATAATAATAATAATAAATAATAAGAAATATTAAATACTAAATTAATTAAATTAAATTAAAAATAAATATATATGTATATAAAATAAAAAAATAAAAATAAATAAATAAATAAAATAAAAATTTACCAACAAACCCCATATCTGCTCTCTAGCGATCAAGTTTCAACCAAGAGCCCTACTCTAATATCAATTGTTGGAAACTAGATCACTACTGAGCAGGGGGGGTGAATCAGTAGTGAAGGCACTTATAATCTTTTTACACTTTATATCAAATTAATTATTCCTCAAACCATGCATAAAATGAAACACATAAGCAAATATTAAAGCATCATCCACAAATAAAACCATGCAAGAATTCAACACAAAATTCACAAATATTTCTAGTGGAAAACCCTTCTCTAGGAAAAAAACCACCCTTGATGTTGTTGTTGCTTTGCTTCAAATTTTATTAATCAAACAAATCATTTTACATCATAATAGATGACTATGTCAAACAAGGAAGTTTCTCACTCTAAATCAACTTTGTGAACACCCATCCACTACAGGCCTCTACCCCCAACAAGCCTCACCCAACATCCATTAGACTATGAGAATATTACTTCCTATACTAAAGCTACCGACCACCATCAGCAAGGAACACCCATCCCTTCTTCACTAATATATCTTGATTTATTGATCATCTAGAGCCACATTTTAGAATATTTCAAACTAGGCTCTGTCACAAAACAACAACAACTTTCTTTCTCTAATTAACTCTCAATAAATCAACACCAACACTGCATAAAATAATATGAAAAATGCATCAACAAAACCTTCTCTACAATAATAAATATGCTCGCAAACAACTACTACATACAACCAACAAACATTGACTACTACCAATTTCCAATAGAACTGCAACCAAACATTAGTTCAACTCCTCACTCTCTACATAATATGGTGGCTGAATTAAACACCAATTATCTTCTACAACACCTGCAAACGGATTCAGAAATTCTGCCTCACACAACTCACGCAACTTGCACACAATCCTCCAAACTCACACTCACTCCACATGCCAAGAGAATTAACCAACTATCATTGAGATTTCTCTAATATATATATGAACTGAGGTGCTCAACACAATAATTACGAAGAACTATCGAGCTCCACAAAATCTGTTCATGTGCTTGATTTGATCTGGATTCATCTCATTGACTTGTTCAAGCCACTAACTCCACTTCCCTTTTGATATTTTCAACTTTGATTAGCTTCTCGAGGCCGCACTACCTTTTCTGACCATATACTAAAAGTTTTTGTTCAAGAACATCTCCACAATACCAAAATTAGATGAGTTGTGCAAGGAATGCAGAGAAATTTCCATGAAAAACCTCAGTCACTTGCACAACACAAGATAAAATTGATTGGAATTTTTCAGTTGCTCGCACATGCCTATCTCCCAGTAACCGGAAACTCTCAGTCACTCTCATGGCCCATCATCCATGTGGCTGGGGCAGACGATGAGGAAAACTCAAACCAATTCAGATAAGATCTTTGCCAAACTTCTTGGATAGCTTCATTAGCTCTTGAACACACCTCCAAGCCTCTATAACAAGTTTGCAATTGATTACATAAGCCAATAGCTACTGAAACAAGTCAATGACATGTAGACACTAGCCTGCCAAACTCCTCATCATGACCAACACCTCCATCTCCTCAAGCAACAACGACAACATGTCAAGACACCTCCAACACCTGTAGTAGCATCTCCAACACTTACAGTAGTAGGATCAAGTCATCCAACTGCCTCCAACACCTATAGAGGCACCTCCAACACATGCAACAACATCTCAACAGTTGTAGCAACAACTCTAACACTTCCAACACATGTAGAAGCACATGCAATACCTGTAGCAGCAATCCAACCACCTACAACAACAACATCTTCAACATTGTAACAACATCATCAACCTATGACAAGCCATCATACCATGCCTTGCAATCATCTCTACTCATCCTCCAAATCAACTCCACTAATTCATGCCACAACCAAGTTGATATCAATGCCAACCAATTGAACATTGCAACCACAAATCACTCATCACACATCATCATTGGACATAAGCATATGACAAGTAGCACCATAACTATGTTGACATCAATGCCAACATTATAATGCTACCAAGTAGTGGTGTCGTATAAAGAAGGTTCAATGAATTCATTAATTTGTGTGATCTGAGTATGACCATGTGTGTCTTCGCTCCTATCATTCACAATATTTAAATGAAGGGATTAAGGTAGCTACTACACTGTATTTGATGGTTGCATATCTTTTTTTTTTTCCTTGGGGGGGATGAAAAGCGGCTAGATCTTCCTCTTCATCTTCAACAAACATTTCCCATGAGTATCATTTTTGGAGGGGATGGAAGTTACATGTCTCCTTACTCTCTTCACAATGATAATTTTCTAACTAGCCTTTTGGGACAATATGTTCCAACAACCATGTGGTATCAATTCATTGTTGGATTGAATGCAACTTTGTGAACAATGCAAAAAGGTTTACTCCACATTACGTTGTTACCTATAATAAATTGGCTCAAAACACATGCAAACCGTTGGCTTAGATTACATGGTATATGGGTTAACCTTGCTTGGTTCCAGGTCACAACATCTGGCTCAGTACCAGTTAGGCTAGTTAGGCCTCATTTTCAATGAGACTAATGAAGTAGCACAACCTTTTTCACTGCCAACTACAAAGGAATATTGTTACACAATCACAAAGAAGAAAGAAGACAGTCTTCCAATGGGGAATGGACTCATATGCTTGATATTATTCTAGATAAAAAAGGAGACGTTTGTTGTGTAGTGTTTTCTTCTTCTGGGATTATCGCATCCATGATTATTTAAATCGACATTTCGAGCCATCCATTGTGGCTCATCATCAGGATAGATCAAAAGATATATAAGCTAGATCTCAACGGGAAGAATAAATAGTGTGAGAGAACGGGAATGATGGTAGCAGACATGTTTTAGGTTAGGTTAATTAATAATTAATAATACTTAATAATTACTATAGTTTGTAATTTTATAAGAATATTTGGATTATAAATCAATATTGCAATGATTTTAATTATAATTAATATTAATTTTAATTTATTTAATTATGATGTATAATTATAAATTTTTAATTTTTAATAATATTAATATTATTGTTTAATCAACAATTTATTATTTTATTTATAATTGAATTTTTACAATATAATTAAAAATCCTGAGAGTTAAGATGTTAAAATTTATAAACATAGATACTCTATTTTTTTTTTTACCTAGCTCCCTCGAGCTACTGCGTTGTGCTAGCGCTACGGATGCCTGAAGCTAAGCAGCTACATGCCCTCCCAAGTAGCCATGATCAGCGATGGGGGCTCGGAGCCCCCCCCCCCCTCCTGAAGTCCTCGATTTCCAGAAGATGGTGGTTGCATGCAGCAAATGTCCCCCATCAACACAGCAACAGAAATTTGTAAAAAAGAAGGACTGCATTCCCATGGTGGCCCTCTCTATGGAAGAAACTTGCCGCTCAGCACTGAATCTTGCTAATCGAGGCCTCATAGGGTAGTTTACTGGTCTCTAGCCCTTGCCCAAATCAGTTGATGACTGGATCAAGAGAAACAATTCCCCATTGATTAAGGAAGGTATCAAATCTTATTTTGTAGGCAAGGGCTTCTTCGTGTTCGTGTTTGAATCTGCCAAGGATCAGAGCCTCATCTTCAGGAACATGCCCTATTTCATGGGGCCGCAAGGCTTATATCTAAACAAATGGTCTCCAGACTTTGATTTGACCCAGGATGTTCCCACTACGGTCCCAGTATGGGTGCAACTTCCCCACCTTCCCCTGCACTGTTGGAATCAGAAATCTCTCCAGATCATTGGCAACTCCCTTCGTAAATACATCGATCAGGTTGCCAGGAAAGACCAGTGCTCATGTGCCCAAATATGTGTGGAAGTAGATCTAGAAGAAGGACTACCAGAAGCAATAAAATTCACGGTTGCCGGATGGTCTCACATTCAAGAGCTAGACTATGAGCATATTCCTTTTAAATGTAGACATTGCCATGGCTATGGACACTTTGCGCGATACTGCAAGAAAAAAGTTGAAGAATAGAGTGATAAATCAAAGGGAGAACAGTGGACCTTAGTTCAGAAAAATGGACATGCAAAAGCAACTGGGAAAGGACCCAACAAGGGGAACAACTCAAAATAACATGAAAATGAAAAGGAACCCCTAGGCCCCGTATGAGAACCCAAATCCCAAAGGAAGCTCTTCACCAGATCCTCCAGAAGCAGATCTTATTACTCCAGCTCAGATTGAAGATCCTCAAGCTAACAAAGATGAAGGCGGAGCTGCCTCACCTGGTGCCTCTCTGGGTAGCCCCTCCATCCCCTCATATGCAGATATAACAAAGAAAAAAGTGGCAGAACCCTTTGACTCCTTAGAGGAAGAGATCTATGAGAGGCCCTCGAAGAGAGTAGGCAGGAAGCCTCACAAAGTAGTCAAAGAAGAGGAGGCAGAATGCCTAAAAATGCAAGGCATCCAATCCACAATAGAAATGACAATAAGGAGAAACACTAGAGCAAGACCTTCCAAGGGAGGAATCCCTCGCTAGGTAAATAATGCATATAGTCTCTTGGAATTGTAGAGGTTTAGGGACCCAACCAAAAATCGAAGTTGTCAAAGATCTGTTGAAAATAGAGCCCTCAGATATCCTCCTGCTCCAAGAGACTAAAATCGAAGGGCAAGCCCTTATGGATATCAACAAGTCTAAATGGAAGAAGAATGCAGGCAAAGCAGTCAGCTCGAGGGGAACCTCAGGAGGTGTTGCAACTCTCTGGTCTGAAGATCACTTCCACCTACTTAACTCTCATGAGACCCAGCATTGGATCTTTACCGAGCTCAAGCATCTAGAAAGTAAGTTAACTATAGCCCTATTCAATCTCTATGTTCCTGTCATTTATGTTGAAAAACGAGAATGCTGCAACTCTCTCCCCAAATTTTTAGACCTCCACTCCCCCAACAACATCATCCTGGGTGGAGATCTCAACATAGTCATGAAGCCAAAAGAAAATAGGGGGGGAAACAACACCAGAGACCAACTGCTGCCTTTGGTGGAAGAATTAATGTAGCAGAGGGACCTTCTAGATTTTTCCCCGATAAGAGGCAAATATACTTGGACCAATAATAGAACTGGGACTAACCACATATCTGCCCAATTGGATAGATTCTCCTACAAAGCTCCTTGTTATTGGAAAATCTTCTTATCTCTACAAAAATTCTTCCCAAACTCACCTCAGACCATAAGCCAATTCTACTCCTCATGGCTCCTGAGGATGATCTTGGACCAATCCCATTTAAATTTAGTCCTATTTGGATTGAAAGAGAAGGCTTTTTAGACACGGTTCAATCTGCATGGGGCACCCCTATCAATGGATCCCGAAGCTATGTATCGGAGAAAAAATTAAAAGCCACCAAAAAAGCCTTAAAAGAGTGGCTAAGAAACTTCCCCAAATCCCTCTCCCATCAGAGAAATGAAGAAGCTCAGCTATTGGAAACTACACAAATGGGAATGGAAGGTCTTTACATCACCCCTAAAATTCTAAATAAAGAGGTTTCTCACCAAAGAAATACCCACCACTCATTCAGACGAGAAGAAGAGTTCTGGAGACTCAAATCCCGTAGTCTATGGCTCAAGGCAGGAGATCGAAACACTTCGTTCTTCCATCGCCAGTACAAAGCCTGCCTATATCGAAACCATATCTATGAGATCAAGAATGAAGAAAAATAGATCTGCAATAAGATTGACCAAATTAAAACAGCAGCTGAAAATCATTTCAAAAATATTTATGGGCTTGGGAATGAAGGCAGTTTAGAAGACACCGAAGACCTCCTCTCCAACATCCTCCATCTCTTCAATCAAGAGGACAATCAAACTCTCCTGAAACCTCTATCTAAAGAAGAAATCATCAAATTTATATGGGCAATGGAATTAGACAAGGCACCTAGGCCAGATGGCTTCACAATTCACTTCTACAAAGTCTGCTGGAAGATCATCAAAACAGATCTGCTAAAAATGATACATGGATTTTTCAGCAAAGCTAAGGTTGGGGGAGGCATCAACTCAACCTTCCTAGCATTAATCCAAAAAGAGTTCAATCCAGAAACTTTTGGCAGGTTCAGGCCTATCTCCCTATGTAATGCCTCCTACAAAATCTTGGCCAAAATCCTTGCAAACAGAATCAAACCCCTGCTTGAAAAATTAATATCCAGTCCCCAAGGGGGGTTCGTCAAAGGCAGAGACATCTTGGATAACATCATTCAAGTTCAGGAAGCTATCCATTCCAGTAAATATAGGAAAGAAAAGGGGATGTTGATCAAGCTCGACATGGCCAATTCCTTCGACAGGGTCAATCACTCCTTCCTCCTCCAAGTTCTCCGATCCTTCGGCTTCCCTGCTCAATTTATCAATCTCATCAAAGCCTGCATCATAAATCCTTAGATTGCTCCCCTGGTCAATGGTCACCCAGCATCCTTCTTCCAAGTCTATCGTGGCTTGAGGCAAGGTTGTCTGTTATCCCCATTCATGTATATTCTTATGGCGGATTCTCTCAGTGGAAAGCTTGATGTAGAAATGAACACTGGTGGACTCCTCTGAATTCGAACTTTGAATGTTCTAAAGCCTATAAACCATGCACTCTTTGCAGATGACTCTCTCCTATTAGGCGGAGCCTCTATCAGAATAGCTACCTCCTTCGACAAGGTTCTAAAAAGTTACTGCAGAGCCTCAGGAGCACTAATAAATGATAGAAAGAGTTCGATCTATGGATGGAATGTGAACCAACATAGTCTTAACAACATAGCTTAGATTCTTGGCTTTGAGTGTTTGCTCATTGGGACAACATCAAATATCTTGGCTTACCTCTCACAACTGGAGTCAATAATAGAACTCTGTGGCATGGCATCATCAACAAGATTAAAGCCAAGATCATCTCCTGGGGAGGTTACTGGCTTACCAAGGGAGGGAAAACTATCTTATTAAAATCAGTTTTATCTGCCCTCCCCATCTACCAAGCCTCATTCCTTCTTGCACCGAAACATATCATGGAACAAATTTCTAGTCTTTTGAGAGATTTTCTTTGGAAAGGAGGCAACGACAATCATAGAAAACTGCATTTGGAAAATTGGGATCTTGTTTAGCACCCAACAGTGGACGGAGGACTCCAGATCAGAGACCTAGCTCTCTCTAATCTCACTCTTGGCTACAAGCTCCTTTGGAAAATCTACTCTGACCCTTCACATCCTGTCAGCGAAACGCTCAGGACCAAATATGCACAGGGGATCTCTCTCACGCATTTATCAGTGGACAATACTCCCACAGGCACTCAAACATGGAATCTTTGTAGAAATAATATCAGCAGCTTCAAGAATCATCTATACTGCATACCTGGCAATGGCAAAAAAAAAATATTGTGGGAAGACCGCATAATGAATTGTGCTCCTCTCAATTCCCATGACCAGATCCGAGAGCTAAGTGGCTGGCTCCTCAGCGTAGGCTTTCGTAAGTTGTTTGACATCTCTGCATGGGACAACAGTGGGAATTGGTTTGACTGGGACTTCCCAATCGTGCCAGCGCATCTACATAGTCAACTTGAAGTGCTCAAACCGCTTCTCATCAACGCTACCCTTGTTCATCGTGATAGCGCAGACAGCTGAGGATGGGGCAACTCCAACTCTTACACCTCAAAAATGGGATATATTGCCCTGCAGCCAAAAAAAGACAGACTCCGCTCTCCCACCATTTGGAAACAGGTTTGGAACATCAGTAGGCTTCCCAAAGTAATTTTTTTTTTTGGATCCTCATGCCCAACAAACAGCTAACAAGAGATAATTTGTTAAAAAGAAATATAGCAGGACCACACAAATGCGTGAAGCGCAGAAATGCTGGAGAAACAACCTCTCATTTGTTCATAGATTACTATTTTGCCAAAGAGATTTGGAATTTAATTCTTCTCGGATTGCAGGTTCACCCTCCCCAGCATAGCTCTGTGGCTGATCTCTACTCCTCTTGGTTATAAAGCTATCCTCATAATATCCCCATCAATTCACTTTGGTACCACATTTGGCTCTCCATCCCTAAATTTGTGTGTTGGGAAATCTGCCTCACCCGGAATGACTTGACCTTCAACAACTCTCCTTACAATCCTGCAAAATCAGCTGCGAAGGCAAAAGCCCTTCTCCTTGAATCTGCTCTACTACAATCTCATAAATCAGACCCCTCTCTCCCCCCCTTTGAAACGAACTAGCTGAACCTCCATATCTCTCACCCTAAAGGCAATGCCCAGATCCTCCCCCTTCCCAATCCACCTTGGAGAATTAGAGAACCAGATGATACCTTTCAAGTATGGTGGAGGTCCCAAAATAAAACTACCATCTTCTTTGACGGCACCTCCAAGGGTAACCCTGGGGCTACAGGGGCTGGTGGAGTCATCTACTCCCCGGACAACTCTAGAAAATATTTCTTCTGTTGGGGGCTTGGTCCTCGTACAAACAACCAGGCAGAACTTCTTGGACTCACAAAAGCCTGCCAAATTGTCCGTGATAGAGGCATTAAAGAATGTCAAGCATTCAGAGATTCAGAAATTCTCATCAAGAAGATCAACTCGAAGGACCAGTTCAACAACGCCTTCCTCAACAAGTCTCTGAAAAGGTTAAAGATCATTCTGCAGGACTTCACTTCCTTCAAAATTCTCCACATTCTCAAAAGCTCGAATAGTGAAGCGGATGTAATGGCAAACAAAGGATGCCTCCTAGCACCGGGAGATCTCAACATTAACGACAATAGCCCTATCTTATCATGCATTCCTTAATTCAAGTTAAAGAGTAGATCAAGCTAAATTAAGATGTATTGAAATGTTGTGTAACGTTGGTTGATTAGGCTCTAGCCCAACCAAACCACCTATAATAAAATATATCTGTTTCAGTAATAAAAAATAAATAAATAAATAAGAAATAACAAATAAAAAATAAAAATAAAAATTCCTAAGAAATTTATGAAATTCTTAGAGATTTATAATTAATTACTTTATAAGAATTAATGTTCATTTATCTTATTTAATTATAATCTTAAAAGAATATTATTTAATTTTTGATAGAATTAATGAATTTATGATATTAATTAATTCTAATTAAATTTTTAATTTTATAAAATTTAATTTATGATATATAATTTAATAATTCTAATTATTTTATTTTATTTGGTATAAATAAATTATATATAATAAAATTTTATTAATTTATTTATTTATTATTATGTAAATTATAAAATTTTAATTTTTAATAATATTTAATATTATGTTAATCCACAATTTAATTATTTTATTTATAATTGAGTTTTACAATATAATTAAAATACTAGAAATTTATGAAAATTTTAGAGATTTATAATAATAATTTATTTAGAATAATATTCATTTTAACCTTATTAATTTATAATTAAAAAATATATATATTATTTTAATTTTTGATAGAATAATAAAATTATGATTAAATTATTCTTAATTTAATATTTTTAGTTTTATAATTTAATTTTATTGATATAATTATATTATTATTTTATTTTTATTTTTTTTGGTAAAATTAATTATATATAATTAAATTTTATGAGGTATTTTTAAATTATTTTTTTATATAATGTTTGATTCAATTTTAATATGTTTTGAATTAATTTAAATTAATTATAATCAATTTTTTAATATAGAATCTTTTTTAGACTATTATTAAATTTCAAATCTTTATAATGTTTTCTAAAAAAATTCAATTTTTTTTAATATTTTTAGAAATTTTTGTAAATATATATATGTCTAAGATATTATGGATAGTTTAATTAAATTAAATTCAGATTTAAGAATGGAATAATTAAAATTAGAATTAGGGTTGTGATTAATTGAGAGAGGTGTAGAGAGATAGGAAAGGTTCAAGATAAGGGTAATTCAGGAGGTTAAGGTTGATTTAGGAGGCTAAGGTCGGAATCCAGTTGTCACTTATTTTCCATCATTCATCACGATTGAGGTTTTTTGGGTGTTTGCCTATTTCTATGGCTTCTCTAAATTTTCTATGGTGATAATGATCGATTTTGGCCACTACACTTGAGTTCTCAATATAGACATGATGATTAGTTTTACTGGAATCTTCAGCTAGGGCTGAGGTTTTTGAGTGGTTGTGTTTAATGTTAGTTGCATGTTCTTGAATCCTGGTTAGAATAGACCGACCAGTTTCCCCTATGTAGGTTCTGTCGCATGAATAAGGAACCATGTAAACTCCTTTATGGCATTTTGGATCAACAGGATCTTTGACTTATTTAAGGCATCTTCCGATTATTTTCATGCGTTTAAAGGTGGTTTTAATATTGTTGTTTTTTAAAATGTACACAATTTTGTTTGTAGTGCCCAATATGTAGGGGAGGTGAACCTTACTTACCTGATCATCCATAGGTTGTTTGTTTTTGGGATTTTCAGCTTTCTTAAAGGCTTTGATCATTTGGTGTTTGTGGTATCCATTCTTTTTAATACATCCATAAGATGGTTTTTCTCATTCTCAAAGTGATCCTGGTCCAAAATGTGTATAGCCCTGGTTGCTAGAGTGTTGAGAACACCGATTTTCTAAGACGGATGGTGGTGGGAGTTGGCATGCAGGTAGTGTTATGTGTTGGTTTTCTTACGATATACCTGGTGAGATATGGAACCATCCTAGTTTCTATTGATTAGGATATCAAGAAAAGGAAGGCTGCCATTTTCCTCCATTTCCATGGTAAACTTGATGGACTTAGATTGGTTGTTTAAGTGTTGTAGGAACATTTTTAGTTTCTCTATTCCATGGGGCCAAATGATGAAAGTATCATCGACAAATATTTTCCAAAGTTTGGGTTTTAGAGGGAAAGATTCAACGGCTCTGGTTACGAAATCCTCCATAAAGAGATTGGCAATGACAGGTGATAGAGGAGATCCCATAGCCACACTGCAGGTTTGCTTATAAATTTCATCTTTAAAACTAAATAAGGTTGATTTGAGACAAACCTCAGTTAATTTGGCTGTGTCAGAGCTTGTGATTTTTCAACTATCTTCATGGCTTCATCTATGGGAATCTTGGTGTATATATATTTTACATCAAAACTGAATAATATGTCATTCAGGTCAAGGTTTAAATGTTTGATTTCATTGATGAAGTGAGTGGAGTCTTTGACAAAGGAACTTGTGTTGCCAACCAGAGGCTTAAGTTTCTTAGCGAGGTATTTTTCCAGATGGTAAGTGGGCCTTCCTATGGTATTGACAATGGGTCTTATGGGGATACCCTCTTTCTGTATCTTCGGGTCTCCATAGATCCTAGGGGTGTAGGGGTTGTTTTCTGTTAGATTTTTAATGTTATGCTCCTTACTTGTTTTTATTAGATTTTGTACAATTTTGGAAATCTTTTTTAAGGGATTTTTCTTTAGTTTACTGTAACAACCACTGTTGGTAATGTGGTCTATAATCTTATCATTATAATCACTTGTTTTCATGATGACCGTTTCACCACCACATTCCCATAGATGAAGCCATGAAGATATTCGAAAAAATCACAAGCTCTGAAACAGCCAAATTAATTGAGGTTTGTCTCAAATCAACCTTCTTTAGTTTTAAAGATGAAATTTATGAGAAAACCTGCGGTGTGGCTATGGGATCTCCTCTATCACCTATCATTGCCAATCTCTTTATGGAGGACTTTGAAACCAGATCCATTGAATCTTCCCCTATAAAACCCAAACTTTGGAAAAGATTTGTCAATGATACTTTCATCATTTGGCCCCATGGAATAGAGAAACTAAAAATGTTCCTGCAACACTTAAACAACCAATCTAATTCCATCAAGTTTACAATGAAAATGGAGGAAAATGGCAGCCTTCCTTTTCTTGATATCCTAATCAATAGAAACCAGGATGGTTTCATATCTCACCAAGTATATCGTAAGAAAACCAACACAGAACACTACCTGCATGCCAACTCCCACCACCATCCATCCCAGAAAATCGGTGTTCTCAACACTCTAGTAACCAGGGCTATACGCATTTCGGATCAAGATCACTTTGAGAATGAGAAAAACCATCTTATGAATGTATTAAAAAAGAATGGATACCACAAACACCAAATGATCAAAGCCTTTAAGAAAGCTGAAAATCCCAAAAACAAACAACCTATGGATGATCAGGTAAGTAAGGTTCACCTCCCCTACATATTGGGCGCTACAAACAAAATTGCATACATTTTAAAAAAGAACAATATTAGAACCACCTTTAAACCCATGAAAACAATCGGAATGCCTTAAATCAGTCAAAGATCCTGTTGATCCCAAATTCCACAAAGGAGTTTACGTGGTTCCTTTTTCATGCGGCAGAACCTACATAGGGGAAACCGGTCGGTCTATTCTAACCAGGATTCAAGAAAATGCAACTGACATTAAACACAACTGCTCAAAAACCTCAGCCCTAGCTGAACATTCCAGTAAAACTAATCATCATGTCTATATTGAAAACTCAAGTGTAGTGGCCAAAATCGATCATTATCATCATAGAAAATTTAGAGAAGCCATAGAAATAGGAAAACACCCAAACAACCTCAATCATGATGAAAGATGGAAAATAAGTGACAACTAGATTCCAACCTTAGCCTCTTAAATCAACCTTAACCTCCTAAATTACCCTTATCTTGAACCTTTCCTATCTCTCTACACCTCTCTCAATTAATCACAACCCTAATTCTAATTTTAATTATTCCACTCTTAAATTTGAATTTAATTAAATTAAACTATCCATAATATCTTAGACATATATATATTTACAAAATTTCTAAAAAAAAAAA
>APFE031107274.1:0-68391 GCA_000404065.3 Pinus taeda
AATAAATAAAATTTTATTACTCTAATAATAATACTTAACATTATTATAAAAAAACTTAAGAAAGGTGATTACGATGGGATCAATACTTTATGAATGTCTATTTTATTTCTTAAGGAAACAAGCAAGATGGATGGGGCTTTGCCCATGTAATCTAAGTATGTTTAGAGAAGGGTGTAGTAAATTAGGGTAGTGGTAATAATGTTTGTGAGAAGGATAGTAGTAAATTAGGGTAGTGGTAATAATGTTTGTTTGATTGATGTTGATCTAGTTATCATGCATAATGCAAGTGTACTCTATAACATATTTTCATTGTATGGATCTATTAATGGAATGTATATTGTATAGTGGTGTCTTTGTGGATTCTAAATCTATCATGACTATCGAGCATTGGTGATTATAAAGGACTGTTACTCTACATGAGATTGATTGTGGTTTTCTAAGTATGGCAAATCTCTTAGCATACTCTCAAATTGTATAAGATTCAATGTTCTCTATAGTCGTCACACTTATTCTATAAACTAATGGGGAAGTTTGGTCCATATGTTTATCCAATCTTTTTTACTTGAGAAGTCAATGCTTGTTACTCATGGTTTATTTTTCCATAGGCTAGAGAACCTTGTCAAGATCAATTTGGGACCTTGGACTATATCCCTACTCCTAAAAAATTCTCTTATTTGTCTCAAAAGTCCTAGTGATTCTATGTCTACCTGTGTCCCTTGTTACAATGTCTCACCTTTGGTTTTTTTCTCTTGTTGTCCCCCTTATCATTTTTTTCATTCCATCCCCTACTTGTTCTTAATCCAATGTCTAGAAGTCATGGCAAGGAGAAGGGGTGGTTATAATGATCATGGTAGTTGAGGTAGAGGTGGTAGATGCAAAGAAGGGCCTTATGGTTTGAGAGTTTAAGAGGTAGCATAGGCGGCTGCTAACATATATTGGGAATAAACACCTCCAAATATGTGTCAGCATATCTCCAATGGTGAGGACAAGATCCAACTTGATCGTAGGGCGATGCCTGATTGGGATGTTAATGATGAAAGGAGAATTTGGGTGCCAAATGTAGGCCAATCAAGGGTTAGAGACACCAAATACCAAACATTTGTTGAACTATAATAGCATGCCAGAACAATGTTAGGAAAAGTTCTTCAAGACAAGGATGAGGCAAAAGAGGAGCTTTTGCTCCAATCGAATGAGATGTTACTCTAATTGAAGGACATCAAGGCCAAACTCCTAACCTTTTCTTTTCAAGCACCAAACCACTCAATTGCAGCCTATGCAAGCCCCCAAATAATCATTGGTGATAATCTCCACATCATAGATTGGTTTATCATGATTCCATCTATTATTTTCATAACTCACTAAGGCCTATTAAGGATCTTAGGGATAGGTAACTTAGATACTTTATAGTTTTATGATATAGATGGTAATGTATTAATTCTAAATCCACTTAAGACACTATGTATAGACAACTTATTATTTTGTGATTGTTCAGATATCTTAAGTGACAAACCAACCAAAAACATATAATATATAATGTGATATATTTTTAGATAATAAAATTAATGTAATCTAGTTTAAAAATCATTATTATAAAAGATAATTTTCTTTTCTTCCATATAAATTATAAAACTTTAACATTAAATATATGTTCAAAGAAAATTTTATTTTTTTAAAATGAAGCGGCTATTTATATTATATCAAAAGGATGATTTGCATGGCCAATTCCATTTATAGTCAAGATTGACATTAGCAACTTCAAAATTCCAGTAGAGCCAAAGCTGAGTTTTACTAGTGCCACAGGGTTTCCATTCTACACTACTACATTGATATTGTCCATAAATTTTGCAGAATTGCCCCAATTTGCTCATATCAACATAACATATTACATTATTTTCTAATTATCCATAGAAGGGCCAAGTTCCAGATATTGCTTGTTCTCACAAGTCACTTGTATGCCACGAGCTGCTTTGCCCCCTCCTACTACTCCTGTGGTCTTTGTATCGTGCAAGGTCAAATTAAGTTCTAGGGGGCCCAAATTTTCCTTTTGCTTTGAGATCCATGCCACCTATTGATGCCTTGTTTTCATTAACAACATATCTGATTCCATGTGAAGGATATTGCGCTCCATGCAAGAGTGGATCCAGTCCAACTTATAATCCATTGTCTTTACTCTATCATCCCATTCTTTCTCCTTAAGTTCACGCCTCCTTTCCAACAACTCATACATCTGTATTAAATTTTTGAAAATCTTCCCCGATGCTTTCTTCTAGTGCTCGAAGTCTTCGGGTTCTTCCCTACTCTCCATCTACAACAACGACCAATTGTCCCATAGTGAATTCCAACCTATGAGTGACCAGATATACTCAGGAGTCCTCCGACCACCCTTATTTATGTCCTCATGTTCCTCTAGGGAAAGTTCGTCTCCATCAGATGTAATTAACTCCTCCTTCATGTGGAACATCAATTTGATTTCCCCAATCGATGAGTCAAACTTTGTGCTGAGAGAATTCATCCTGTCATTAATGAGCCTCTCCTCCATTAACTACCTTCCCCACATCAGTTGTGCTTGAGAGGATCACCACAAATTTAATTAAGGCCACCCTTTGATATTGTAAGTCCAGATAAGAGGAACTTTGTGCATGGAATGCAACATGTACCAGATAGGCCCGATCTCCACCTATCCTCTTTTGTTGTTCTCCTTGTGACGATTTGAGACCATCTGTCGTCTTGTGTTTATTCTCCTAATTGTTATTGACAGGAGTTCTGATTTGATCAGATTCCCAAATATTTTCATTAATTACTTCAATTTATAGTATTGGCGTGTTCCATCATGGAGCAACAAGACTCCTTGCTCCAATCGGGAACCCTGATTGGCTAGGGTGTCCACCTTCACATTGAGAGATCTAAGGATGTGGAGGAACATAATATTTTCGAAATTGGACACAGACATGCTATTTGTCAAACAATTGGAAGAGAATTTGTTGGGTTTCGTGTTAATGTAGGTGAAATATGCCTTATAACTAACATTGAGTCTCCCAAAATTAACAATTTTTTGAATCCATAATCCCTAGCAATATTAATACCTCTCCATAGAGCCCAGAACTTCACTTGTTTGTTAGTTGCCAATCCTAGACCCCAAGCAAAATTGTATTCTTATTGTTCATCAGGGAAATGGATTACCCCTCCCACTCTGCCCACTTGTGTTAAAAGATAATGTTATATATATACCTTTGGGGGCATACAACCTGTCCTCCTTTCCATACACCGGGCCACAACCATGGGATTGAACCTTCGATAATTTAATATTATTTTAAAAAAATTATGTAGTTTAGTCAGAAAAATAGATAATAAAATAAAAATAAGTTATTAGTTATTATTTAATAAATTTATTCCAAAGTACATATTTTTAATTGTGTTATTAATTAAATTTAAATTAACTTATTTTTGAGAAAATGTAATTTTGTTTTGTTAAATTAAAATCTTAGTTTGTTATATGCTTATTTTTTCAATTAAAAAATAAACTTATTTAATTTCAATTAGATTATAATAATAATTGTAATTGAGAAAGTAATATTTTATTCTCTCATATATTTATTGGTATATGATATTTTTCTAAAACATTAATGAGTTTGTCTTTAGTGTTACTTTTTGGAAGTTTTTCTCGTTGATTTTCCCGATCTAATTTCTATAAAATCCGACAAGAATTTATTGAAATCACAAGCTTGATGGGTAACTAAAATCCGACACAAATTTATTGAAATCACAAGCTTGATGGGTAACCCCTGCACATCCAAATGCCTTAAATTTTTTTTAGATATTAAATCCATACATACAATTAAAAACTCGCATTAAAAATAACTCCAAACATTAAATCATTTAAATAGTTATTATTTTTAACATTTAACTTTCTCAAATTCTCACTTTTTTTTTTTATAAACACTTTATATCCTCATTAATATTTAATTAAATGATTTATAAATAATATATTGGCTTTTCACAATATTCACTCTTCCATGATGCCATTTTCTCTCTCTTGTTCAATCTAATTTACTCTTTGGCTTTGCAAAATTCTAAAGCAACTAGTTCTGATATAATAGTGTAATTGGTAATGGCATTCTCTAGCTATTATCAATATTAAATACAAATGCTCAAACTATTATTAACATTAAAGATACATAATTTTTTAATTACAATTTTGAATAATAATTCACAAACAAACTTGAATCGACTATGATCTCCCTTTCTTTTTTCGCATTATACAGTTAGACATTCGATTTTTCCTATACTATACTAATTATATATATATAATATATATATAGGAATTATATATATATATATTATTATATTGATAATTATATAATTATAATAGCTATTATAGTGTCACAGTGGCACATGTACATAGTTTCAAATGTGCTCATTTTGATAGCATATTTTGCTAAGTGTAAATAATCTTCCCATTTAGTGGGTCGATCCATAATATACATCATCAATATGCTTTTTAGTACATGATTTATTCTTTTTTTTTACAATTTATTCGAAGATGGGAGGATGTTAGGAAATTTACTATGTTCGTATGGACAAGATAAGATACTATGGAGCTAATTGTTTTCTAATGCAAATGATCATGTTTTTCATCATGATGATGACATTTTTATTTCCACTCTCACTTTGTAGTGTCTAAGAGAGAATCTTACCTCATGTACTGGTATAGATAGCTAAAGAAGAGAAAATACCTAGGTTATTTATTAAAATTTCTAATTAACGATAGATTATGAATAAAATATTATGTAAATTAATTAAAAAACACTTTGATTTAAATTAAATTTCTATTTTTTTTATTTTATATCTTATTAAACTCTAAATTCAATTATGAATCAAAGATAACTATCAATAATAAGTATATTATATTATTAATCTCTAGATCGAATATGATTAGCATTAATAATATATTATTTATTTAATCTTGAGGTCGATAGATTATAATGTAATGTTTAATATTTTCGCTAAGTCAAATTACATAAAACAATAAAAAATAAAAAAAATAAAAAAGTTAAAATAAAATAGTAATATGATGTAATGAAAAATTTGAGCGGCGATAAAAATAAATAAAATAATAATATAAATATAAAAAAGCCCATGGTATTGAAAACCTATGGTCTTCACAAGGAGTATAGCTTATTTAAAGGGGGAAATTAAGGTAACCTAGATCAATCTTAACATTAGATCTACCACGCACCAAGAGGTATTAAATCTATTTGTGCGCCAACATATTTGATCCATCTAGGTACTTAGTAGATCGACAGTTAAGATATATCTATGTTTGTTTGATTTACACATTTTTTTTTATGTAATTTATGCTACTTCTAATATTATACAAAAAAGGAGTACAAAAAGTTTACATCCGCCATGCTGAGATGGCTACAGTTGAACAGTAGTGCATATTATGACTGAAATCGAACCTGAGAGACTGAAGGACTATGAGACTGTCCACTGACCCCAAACCAGAACCCATGTAAAACTAGACACATGTCAAAAACTCCCATTCCCTGCCGAGGTGAGGGAAAAACTTACAAACATTGAAGTACCAACATACATAACTACCAACATAACAGACAAACATACTTCGACGTGAATCGACCCAAAAAAACAGGACTTACTCATGACCACCATTGCGCACTGTGACCACCGTGCCGACATTCTGAGACTGTAAGAGCGGTCTCCAAAACGACCAAGCAACAGGCTTAAGCATCCACGGAGGTGGATGGTTTCTCCTCCACCACTGGACATCCATACTGATCGGATGCACTCGAATCTGTATATGGGGCATCGTTCTTTGCAGGCTCGCTTGTTCCCGCCATTGTTCTCGCCACCGCACCCGAGGCTTCCGCAGGCTGCAGTCGCGGACACTGAACATGCGAGGGTGGCCGTGGCTCCGCTGGAACCTCTGGCGTGGCTGCATGTTAACATTTTTCGATCCGAACTGAAACATAGTAAATGGCATTGTCCAAGGCGCATGGAAACCGGAAGCGGGTGGAGGGGTGAGAACCGAGCGAACACGCCGCTGCCCTTCCCCGCCCTCTTCCTCTGTCGCGTCCCCGTCTAGCTCCAGGGGAACTAATTTCTTCAGAGGGGGAGTCGAATGAGGCTGAGGATCGTGGCGAGGAAGCTCGACCTCTTGCACCTCCCCTTGAACCACCCCACCAACTGATGAGGCGTTGTCGTTCACGCGGCATCCTGAAACAAAACTGCACACAATGCTGCCCAGAGATCGAGTTTGCCCTTTGCCACAAAGTGCCTTGGACCAGTGCAGAAGCTTACAAGGAAGATAATAAACCGTTGAAATAACGCAAGTGAGAGGGACAAGACTTACCACCCTGAACTGAAGCCGAGAATCTTCCAGAGCACCGAAGGGCGAATTGCTCACAGGGACCCAAATAAACTGAAGCCGAGTATCTTCCAGAGCACCGAAGGGCGAATTGCACACAGAGACCAGAACAAACTGAAGCCGAGTATCTTCCAAAGCACCGAAGGGCGAATTGCACACAGAAACCAGAACAAACTGAAGCGGGCAGACGAGAAATCCCGGGCGTCCCAAGGTAAAGACCAAGGCCTTCTGTACAGAGGGCCGAGGTCTAAATCTTGGCAAACGCAACCACGGCTCAATCATCCATGACCAGAGCAAACAACGCACAGACCACAGAGACTTAACATCCCAAGAAACAACATTCCAGACGCTAACCATTCCAATGCACTCCAACTGCACACAATGCACCTGCGGGCCGAGGTCGTCGACTGTTATAGCGCTGCGAACAACCGATCTCCCATGCGAATTAATGGCCGCATTGATCATGGCCGGACGGAGGAGGCAGTTTCAAGACTCGTCTGGCCATCTGGCGGATTTGGGCGGCCACTTGCCCAGTAATGAGGCCGCCCCCGCATTTAATTGCACATTAATCACCCGCAGTCGGGGTTGATTTACACATTTTAATAGGCTATATTCCACATGAATACCATGACTTCTCAATACCATGGGTCATTTCTCTATTGAGGCTTCTATGATCCATAATGAATTAAGCAAAGTCTTTTGGTGGAAATCACATAAGGGAAATAGAGATGATGGTTGGAATATTAGTAGAAGTTTGGTCCCTCTCCTGTCCTCCTAGTGTCTTATGCTTCTTTTTGGGATTTATTTTGTTTGTTTGTTTATCTATGTAGGTATTGATGTCCTTTTTATAGTATTTGTTGTTGATTTATTCTTCATTAAAGTTTATTTTCTTGATCCTTCCTGTTTTTAATGTATTTTATCATCCTATTCGTTCTTAACTCCTTTTAGTATTTTTGTTATTTGTATAATGGGCGTGAGCCCCATATTTTATTGTCAACCCTATTTTATTTATTGATTACTTTTCTTTGAATATATATATATATATATGATATATTCTTTTGACTTATGTATATTGTTGTTTATTTCATTTATTTTTCCATTAAATATTTTTTAGTTTAGTTTTTTTATTTCCATTAATTTATTTTATTTATTAAATGCTTTTTGTCTCTATTATTGTTATTGATTACTTTTCTTTAAATATATAAAATATATATATATATATATATTATATTATATATATATAATATATATATCTTGACTTATGTAATTTTTGTTTTATTTCATTTATTTCCATTAATTATTTTACGTAGCTTTTTTATTTCCATTATATTTTATTTATTAAAATGATTTTGTCTCGATTAGGTATTGAACCTCATTATTTATAATTTTTACTTCCTCTTTTTAGAGTTTGGACTTGATTATATTATAATTTTTTATTTTTTTATTTTTTTTAATAAATTAATTTAAATATCATTTTCAAACTAGGTGTTTAATATAGCGAATTACTCATTAATATTTGTTTTTAATAAATTAATAAACTAATATCATAATTTAATAATATTTTCAAAAACTAGTAATATTGGTTTTAATTAATTTAATTGTACAAATATTATTTTTAAAAACTATATCATTATTAAATATTATTTTTCAAAAAAAACTAGTCGTTTAATAGTATTCGTTCTTAATAATGTTTGTTTGTAATCATATTAATACAATTAATATTTCATAATTTAAATATAATTGCTCAAATATAGGCATTACTTGAAATTATGTCTGTACATTGCTCTCTATTTAAGCCTTTGCCATGGTCTGCCTCTTCATTTGGTCCTGATGATGAACCACACTTTTTGGTTCGAAACACGTTGGCCAAAAATTTCTCTTATGTGATTTCTACCGAAAGACTTTACTTGAACCATGGATCATTGCTAATTGTTATTTTATCTCTATAGGGTTATTTTTTTTTATTTTTTTTTTAATTTTGGATGACTTAAAATTTATACATTAAATTACATTAGTCTTTTATTTAGTTTAATTTTTTTTTTAATGTAATTTTACTTAGTCAAAATGTTAAACATTACATTACAACATCTCTACCAAATTGGCCTCAAGAGCACCTATCAACACAATTACAATATTTATCTTAATTTTATGATTAAGTGTCTCACATATTTTATGCTCCATCTCTCAGGTGGCCTCCTCCAAGGAGGTGCTTCTATTGCAATTTGATCAAGGTGATTACTCGATTCTAGAGCATAGTTTCTCTCTAATCTAATACTTGTAGTGGTTCAACCTATAACTTTCCTCTCGGCTTCACTTGTAGCACATGTCAATCAATCACGTGAGAACTATCATGAAGATATTTTTTCAATAAAGAGACATGAAAAAAATTATGCATTTTTATATGACTTGGTAGTGTGAGCTGGTAGGCCACAAACTCATCTCTAATGGTTGACAGAACCTTGGTGCCAAGTTAGCACAAGTTCCTAAAATCAATGTACACTCATTTGTTTTGACATTTATATATACATTTTCTACCACTTTGTATTCTTTTTGAATTTTCTTTTGATCTCCGTAGCCTTTCTACCTATCCTAGGCAGTCTTCAAATTCTATATTATTTTCTTTACCACTTGTTCCATTTCTTGAAGGATATTAGCTCCTATCAACAAAATGTCTTCCATGTGGCCCTTGTTGTTGTGAAGATAAATCCCCTCTGCGGAGAGAAGCAATCTCTCTAGTCCAATGAGTGATTTAAGCAACAAACTCAACAAACTAATGGACACATTCCTAGCTTATGTTTAAAAATCTAGAGAGAGAGAAACCTACCTCATTCTGATGCTAATTTCTCAATCATTTGGTAGTGGCTTCGATCCCATAGCTTTCAGGCTCACTCCTTCTTCATTCCTTGTTGAAAATAGCAACAAGAAATGCTAAAAATAGAAGTGCCAAAAATAGCACTACTATAAATAGCATTTTGGGATACATTCCAATTTTAGCTAGTCCTTGAACTAAAATTGAGAATTAAAATTTGAATTTTATCTTAGTAGTTGTTTGTAAAATAATTAATTAATTTATCTTGAGTTAATTAGTTGTAAGAAATGAAACATGAAGTCTTTGTGAAGACATGCAACAGTTTCTCCATTAATTGAGGAAGTTATCCCTTGATTAAGGAGATCAGGATGAGATGTAATTAGTTAGCTCAGTTATCTGAGTTAAGATCAGTTAGATTAGTTCCAACAATTTGTGGAATTAATTGTGAGTTCAGTTAGTTAATGCATGCATGCATGTAACTGTTGCACTTCAGATAACTGAATATTCTCTCATAAATAACTCATGCATGTTAGTTTAGTTAGAGACCTAGTTGAGATCAGGTGATGGGACAATGTACTATCAGTTGCACGAATATTCCATTGAGGATATCTCTTGCATGCAGAAGGAATTCATTCCTTGGAGATTGTGCAATTACTTTTGAGTTTGATGATTGTGTGATGAGGCCAATTCACACAGGTGGCAGCATTGGACCCCAAGAGAAACTGCGCAAGGAAATAAGAGGCTTGGAGGGCTGGAGGAAGGCATATGTTGTGTCTATTTAGCCTGTGAGCTGTATTGTTTGATTGTACTGAGAGCTAGATGGCTTGTGAGCTGAAGCTTTATGTAATATGAACATATTTCCACTGGTATGATATTACAGAGATCGGGGTTTTAGGCTGAGGCTTTCCCCAGAGTATTCTTCTGTGTTCATGTGTGATTGCTTTCTCATTCTTAGTTATATGTTTTTTATTTGATCTTGCTCATAATCGATTAAGCTTCCGCAAATTTTGTTGTAGAAGTGGATCTTGTATTTTGCTTTAGTATATTGCATAATTTGTTGATCTACAGTGGGAAATTCTACATGGTATCAGAGCAAAAGTGATCAAAGCAAAGAACAATATACAAGAAGGGAAAAGTTTGAATTTTGAATTTCCTGAATATAGAAATTGAGTTCTTATCACATCTCAATTTCACTAATGGCGTTCAACGATTTAAGACTCGAGTATGCCCTTGAGGCAGTTCGAATTATATAGCCTGGAAGGATCGCATGGAAGTAGTATTAAAGGATAACGGTCTAAAGGACTTCATTGATCAAGAAGTCCCCAAGCCAACAACGGCTAATGCTACAGAATTGGCGGAATGGAAGAAATGTGTGGCTAGAGCAAGGAGAATCTTTTGGAGGGAGTTTGAGACCACATAGTCTCAAGTCTCCATGGGAAGGAGACACCATTTTCAAGAAAACATTGAAAGATCTATATTAGAACAACAACGATTAGAGGAAGCTGGTGTTGAAAGACAAGCTTCGGAAAATCAAGTGTGAAAAGGGAGACACGATCTCTACATATTTGAACAAGCTCACCACCTGTAGGGATGAGCTTGGAAGTGTAGGGATCACGACAACCGATGATGACATGGTGAGTCTAGCTCTCCTCGGTCTTCTTAAGAGCTAGCATAGCTAACAAGACTCGGTAAATGGAAGAGAAAAACTACCAGATTGGGAACACATTTGGTCGGATCTGATGTAGGAGGAGATAACAAGAAGCACCAAAGATGGATCCTCATCAAAGCAAGATGATGAGGAAAATCTAGCCTTAGTGAGTAAGGCGAGGAAATGGAAAGGGAAGGCATCTCATTCCAAATCCAATTCTTCCCATGGTGGGAAGAAGTTTGACAAATCGAAAGTGCAATGCTTTCATTCTCATGAGGTGGGCCATTATACTATGAATTGTCCACAGAAGAAATCCAAGAAGGGATCCTCAAAGGGATCAGACGGTGAGGCATTGGCCTCACAGTTAGAGTTGGATTTCTCTCTCATCGCATGCATGGTTTCATCCATGGTGGGATGTGTTTGGTACCTGGACAGTGGAGCTTTGTTCCACATCACTGACGATAAGAATCTTTTCAGTACCTTGGAGGAGAAGGATATCCAGATGCAGATTGAGATGGGCGATGATGGAAAGTACCATGTTTCAGGTGAAGGTACGGTTGTGTTTCAGAGGGAACATGGAGCTCCTCTCACCTTGACTGATGTAAAGTATGTACCAAGTCTGAAGAAGAATCTTGTGTCCATTGCTATGCTAGAAGACAAAGGCTATGATGTAGTCTTTTGTAAAGGAAAGGTATTCCTGAGGCATATCGACATTGGACAGACCAAGAGGATTGGGATTCGAGTAAAGAATCTCTACAAGCTGGAGGTAGACGACTATGCTGCATTGAGTTCCAAAGCAGAGTCGGTGCATAGCCAAGATGTTGGCGAGCGATGGCATAGAAGATTGGGCCACTTGCATCATGGAGCCTTGAAGATCATGCAATAGATTTCTACCGAACTTCCCAAGGGAAAACTAGAGCAAACTGATACATGCAAAGGTTGTACCTTGGGTAAGTATGCAAAATCTTCCTTTCAGGATCGAGACAGTAGAGCTGGAGCAATCCTGGAGCGAGTTCACACAAATGTTTGTGGACCATTTTCCACAACATCCATCGCTAAACAAAGGTACTATGTTATTTTTATTGATGATTTTTCTCGTAGATGTTGGATCTATTTTATGCAAAAGAAGGATCAGACCTTCTTGAGGTTTTGTGAGTTTAAAGTCTTGGTAGAGAAAGAATCTGGAAAGAAAATAAAGGCCTTGTGTAGCGACAATGGTGGAGAGTATGTTTCCCAATAGTTTAAGGACTTTTGTGTTGTAGAAGGAATTAAACAGCAGTTGACGACACCCCATCACCCACAACAGAATGGGGTGTCAAAAAGGAAGAACATATCGATTGTGGGAGTAGCTCGAGCAATGTTGCATGACCAAAGCCTACCACTGCATTTGTGGGTTGAGGCATGGAATACAACAGTATACCTGCAGAACAGAAGCTCACATCATATACTGGGAATGAAGACACTTATGGAGGCATTTTATGGGAAGCCACCAAATGTGAGCCACTTCCGAATCTTTGGATCATTGGTTTATTGCCATGTGACCAAAGATGCCCAGAAGAAGCTAGATCCAACAACTGAGTTGGGGATACTTGTGGAGTACACTGATACTCCCCACAACTATCGGGTGTTCCTACCTACCAGTCAGAGGACAATGGTACGTAGAGATATGAAGTTCAACGAGTAGAAAGCCATGCGAGTATCACTTGAGAGGGAGCTCAAGTTGCATGCAAAGGAGGAACTTTTAGTTCCTAAGGAGGAGGAGCCTCAGATTGATGCAGAGCAGCCGCATGAAGAGGATCTAGGAGTGGAGACACATTCTCATGTTGAGTCTTCCAGAGATGGGTGGAAACGCTCAAGGGAAGTTTCCAACTTGATGCTAGATGCATGAGAGAATGTGGGACATGCATCTTCTCAGCATAGACAGAGGAGGTCGCCCGAGCGGTACACTGGTTACATGGCCCTGGTTGGGGAGTGTGTAGAGTTTGAGACTTCTTCATTCGAGGAGGCAGTGCAACAACCAATTTGGGTTGATGCAATGGTGGAGGAGTACGACTCCATCATCCGAAACTATGTTTGGGATGTTGTCCCAAGACCTTAGGACAAGTTAGTGGTGAGTTCCAGATGGCTTTACAAGGTAAAGCAAGCAGCTGATGGCAGTGTTGAGAAACATAAGGGCAGGTTTGTTGCTCATGCTTTCTCACAGGTCAAGGGGATCGACTACGATGAGACTTTTGCTCCTATAGCAAGGTACTCATCTATCATATCGATGTTGGCACTATCAGTGCAGATGGGTTGGAATATCCATCAGATGGATGTGAAGACAATGTTCCTCAATGGGAAGATTGAGGGAGAGGTGTACATTGAGCAGCGGGAAGGTTTCGAGACCTTCGATCGTGAGTCACATGTGTGCTGACTCAAGAGGGCTTTATACAAGCTGAAGCAAGCACCTCGTGCTTGGTACACCAGGATCGACATCTATTTCAGTTGGTTGGGCTTCACCAAGAGTGAAGCAAATGTGAACCTCTACCACATCATGGTAGAAGGTAAACCATTGATCATTGTTCTTTATGTCGATGATCTATTTTTGATAGGTGATGATCAGTTGATCAAGTCTTGTAAGGAGGATCTTGCAAGAGAGTTCGAGATGAAAGACATGGGTCTTATGCACTACTTTCTAGGCATGGAAGTGTGGCAGAAGGATGGGGAAGTTTTTTTGTCTCAAGGCAAGTATGCCAATGAGATACTCAGGTGGTTCCACATGGAGAAGTGCAAGCCCATGCAAACTCCTCTAGTTGGTAACTGGAGGAAGGAGGATGCTACTTTAGGTGAGGTAGTAGCTGCTATTGTTTATCGACAACTTGTGGGTTCACTGATGTATCTAGTGAACACATGACCAGACATATGCTTTGCAGTGAACTCGCTGAGTCAAGCTATGTTTCAGCCTACCAAGATGTTTTGGAAGGCAACGAAGCATGTGCTAAGATACCTCAAAGGCACATCTCAGTATGGATTGTGGTACATACGGACAGAGGGAGTGAAGCTTCAGGGCTTCACAGATGCAGATTGGGCAGGGAGTCCATTAGACTGGAAGAGCACTTCTGGAGGAATATTCAACCTTGGTTCAGTTGCAGTTTCCTGGTACAACAGAAAACAGAGGTCAGTTGCACTTAGCTCAGCAGAGGCTGAATATATGGCTGCCAGTCGGGCAGCATGCGAGGCCATTTGGATGCGGAAGATTCTAGTGGGATTGTTTGGTTGGAGGATGCATCCAACTGTGACCTACTGCGATAATTAGAGTTGTATCAAACTCTCTGAGAATCCATTTTTTCATGACAGGTCCAAGCACATTGATATATGGTACCATCATCTTCGAGACTGTGTACTGAAGATGATCCAGGTGGATGTTGGTGGCCACCCACCTATCCCATTTGGACCCCCACAACTATTTGTTTCAGCTTTTTCAGTTTCCTAAATTGTAGCACAATTTACTATTTTTAGTAGTTTTTCGAGTCCTGAACTTCCAGAGACGTTTTGAGGCCCTAACGCTAACCATGTGTTTCACAAATTTGTTTTAAACAAGTGCTAACAAAAATTTCAAGGACTCTACCCATAAAGTATTCCAATATGATTTACTCTTTAAATACAATGCATACATTTGCATACTTACAAACATAAATATTAATGGGAATTTCTTTAGCATCTAGATCACAAACAATATTGATGGGAATTTCTTTGGCATCCAAATCACAACTAATATCGATGGGAATTTCCTTAGTATCGATATCACTTGGTTGTAGACCTTGGGTACAAATTTATTTCGAACTCTAGGCAACGACATCATTGATCTCAGGGTTCTCATTAAGTCACTATCTAGGAAAAACTCTCAGGGTTCTCATTGAGTCACTAACCTAGGAAAAAATCTCAGGATTCTCACTAAGTCACTACCAGTAACTACAATAGTCTAATTGTAGACATGCCCGTGAATAAAATCCACAACATAAATCATTTTATTGATGTTGAAAACACATATTTAAACAAATTAAAAATAGAGAGACAATTGTGTTTGAATAACTTCTCAGTAACTTATTAATGAGAAAAATGAGAAAAACTAACTAATAATATACAAAGTAATCCTAAAGTATTAGTTAGCATTCCCCCTTAATCCGAAGGGATATCTGACATGCCAAGTAACATTCTGAATTTTTCAAGTTTTTCACTTCCCAATGCTTTGGTAAAGATATTTGTGATTTGATCTGAAGTAGAACAATGTGTCAGATGAATGGTTTTAGCCTCTTAATGATGTTGAATCAAATGATATTTTGTGTTGATACGTTTGGTTCGATCTTGGAATCTAGGATCCTTGGCCAATTGAATTACAAAATTGTGTTAATAAAGAGAGGTGTTGAAGTATTTTGTTTCTCCTACAAATCTTCAATTATTTTCTGAAGCTATACGATTTCTTTTGTAACTTTAACTGCAACAACATATTCAACTTCAGTGGTAGAATCAGCGAGTATGGATTGCTTTTGTGATCTCCAAGTGATATTTGTTGATCCAAGAGCCATCAAATAACTAGAAGTAGACACCCCATGTTCTTTATCACCATCAAAATCATAATCTAAATAACTAGTGATATGGAAGACTGAGACTTTAGAATATTTGATGCCATACAACTTAGTTATTTTTAATATTTGTGCACTCATTTTGCTAGGACCCAATGACCTTCAGAGGGTTTATGCAAAAACTTGGAAAGTATTCCTACAACAAAAGTTATGTCAAAACACGTAGTAGTAAGATAAATCAAAATTCCAACAAGTTGCAGGTACTTTGTTGGATCTTCAAATGGAGTGCCTTCATTTGAAGTAAGCTTTAAGTTATGCTCCATTAGAGTAGAAACACAATTACAATCTCGCATTCCAAATTTACTTAATAACTGTCCAACATACGTTTTTTGAAAAATAAAAATATGCTTATGTTTCTGATCAACTTCAATTCCTAAATAATAATGAAGTACACCCAAATATGTCATAATGAAAACCTTTTGCAACTCTGTTTTTACAAATGTTATATAATCATCATTGTTTCCTATGACAAACACATCAACATGAACAACTAGATATACAACTGATCTTCCGAATTTCTTGTATTGTCTAGATCGAAATGCTTATAATTCAACTTGACAAGATGCTCAATTAGTTTTTCATACCATGTTAGGGTTGCTTGTTTCAAACCATACAAGGATTTCACCAATTTGCATACATTCTGCTCTTTTCCTTTAACAAAAAAACCCTTTGGTTGAAGCATATAGACATATTCTTTTAGATCACCATTTAAGAACACAGTTTTTACATCCATGTGAGTTGCAAGAGAAAATAAAGTTCCAATAGTGCCCCATTTCGCTGTAGGAGCAAATTTTTTTGTATAATCAACACCTTTTTGTGCATACCCCTTTGCTACAAGTCTTGCTTTTTACCTGTCAATTGAACCATCTGCCTTATATTTAATTTTATAAATTCACTTATAGCCAATTAGTTTGTTGCCAATAGGAGGGTCCACCAACCTTGAAGTGTCATTTTTAATAAGAGCATCATACTCTTTTTGCAATGCATCTTTCAACTCATTACAACTAGAAACTTCTACAAAGGTAGCAAGTTCATTAACAACAAGAAAAACAAATTTACAATTATAAGAATTAAGGGAATCATTACCTGATTTTGAAGTAACATCCCCTTCTTTTCCTTCATTTTGTTTAGTAGAACTTCTTGTAACAAATTCATCATACCTTCTTGGAAATGTCTTGGTCCATGTTGATCTATGTACTTATTGTTGTGCTGGTTGCTCGTTTTGAAGAACAGGTTCTTTAGGAGTTTTTGATTCTACGGAGACATTACTATCATCCAATTTTTCTTTTGTAGAAACATTATCATTATCATCCAATTTGCCTTCTACAAAAACATTATCATCTAATTTTTCTTCATTCTCAATTGAAGAAGACAAATTTATTGAACGAAAATCCACAAACTGAACTTGAATAGGAATCCCCCCCTTCAGGATGTGGAAGATCCTTATCACAATCGCAATAAAAATTCTTGGAAGTGAATTTATCCAAATCACTGAGTTGTTTATCAATAATGGAAGCATCTTTATCAAATTCAAGAAAAACTACATCTCTTGAAACAATAAATTTTTTGTTCTCTTCATCATACAACCTACAAGCTTTAAAAGTATTAAAATACCCCAAAAAAAATACATTTGCAACTCCTAGCACCCAATTTGTTTCTTTGTTGTTTAAGAATCAAAACATAGCATGGAGAACCAAAAACTCTAAAATGTTGAACAACAGAAAGACGATTATATCACATTTCATAAAGGGACTTATTATTGATGGCAGTAGAAGGACACTTATTACAAATATAAACAACACAAATGATTGCTTCTCCCCAAAACATTAATTTAACATTCTTACAAAACATCATTGATCTCACCATATTTAGTAATGTCATGTCCATGCACTCTGCAACACCATTTTGTTCCATATTAAAGGGAATTGTAGTTTGATGTTTGATGCCATTATCTTGAAAATACTTTTCAAAATCATGAGATGTGTATTCACCACCATTATCACTCCGTAGGGTGCCAATATTAAGTTGAGTTTCATTTGTATTTCATAAATGAAAATTCTTAAAAGTTGCAAAACCCTGATAGTTTTCTTTTAACGAATAAACCCAACACATCCTCATGTAGTCATCAATAAAAGTCAATAGATACTTATTACCATTGGCAAATTGAACATGCATAGGACCACATTGATCAAAATGTATGAGACCTAACTTCATGGAAGCTCTAGAATTAGAGTTATAATAAGGTTGCTTAGAGTTCTTACCCAAAATACAAGCATCATATTGAAAAAAAATTCTTAGAATTATATGGAGCCCTTGAATTCCTTCTTCATAATCTCGATACTATCATAATTGATATGACCAAAATGAGCATGCCACAACACATTGGAAGACAGAGTATCATGTTGTTGAATTAAATGAGAAGACTCGATTGTAAAAGATGATGTTCCTTTGAGTTTCAAAAGTTTGTCTTCCTCAACACCATTCATAACAATCACATTATCAGATGCTCTACGAATTTCAATTATGCCATCAAATATATGCATAGAATTCCCTTGTTGCTTGATATGTATGAGAGACATCAAATTTCTTTTAAATTGAGGAATATAAAGAACATCATGTAAAATATAATCAACAAGTTCTGGTAATTGAAGTTGAACAACTCCAATTCTTGAAGGATTGATTTGTGATTTATTAGCAAAATAAACTACTTCATCAATATGAGCACTAAATGTTTCAAAAAAATATCTTCTAGAGGTTATATGACAAGTAGCTCCAGTGTCTAATATTCAAGTGTCTTCCCAAGAGGAAAAGGTAGTCTAAAAACATCATGTATACTGAAATTACAATGTGCAACAATATAGTGAGTAGATTCAGGTGGTTTTCTTTTATCTAGTGGTTGTTGCCCTTTCCTTGCACTAATATTTTCCCAAGGAGTGCGACATTGAGAGGAAGTATGACCAAGTTTATCACATCTATAACACTTAACAGTTTGTATATTCTGAAAATGTTTTTGTTGTTTGTTTCCTTGATGATTATTACCCCCTGCCTCCTTTAGGGAGTTTCTTACCTTGACCTTTCTGCTATTGTCATGTCTAGTAGACTCTTTTTGAAAATTCCATTCTTTTTGTGCAAGACACAAAGCCTTAACATTGGAATTGGGAAGTGACTCCTTCGCAAAGGCTTTCTCTCTCTCTGCAAGTTTCTCTACAAGTTTATCAAATGTTATGTCTTTCATTTGTCCACTAGCTTGAAGAGACTCTAAGTAGTGTGAATAGGTAGGATATAGAGATTTAATGAATGCAATGAGTGTTGGAAACACTAAGAAGGGGGTGAACCAATATTTCTTTTTCAATTGTTATTTTTACCAGTTATATCAGTTATAATTAAAACACAAAATGAACAATAAGAATAAATATTTTTATTAATCAGAGATAACAAAGACTCTAATCCTCTTTACAATAAATCCAATACAGTAATGTGTAGGGCTCCAGCCCTAGATGAAGACACCAATCTTCAATCCACCAAGCTCCAACTAGTAGTTTACCAAGCACTGACTTGGACTTCCCAAGGCTCCAACCTTGTCATTTTGAGGCACCAACCTCTAGGGTTCCAACCCTATCTCTTATACAAGCTCCAACCTAGTCTCTTGAGGACTCCTATCCTCTAGGGCTCCAACCCTATCTTCGGTACAAGCTCCAACCTAGGACTCCTATCCTCTAAGACTCCAGCCCTATCTTCTAAGGCACCAACCTTGTCTCTATGAGATTCCTACCTCTAGGACTCTAACCTCAGCTGCAATTCGTCAAGATAAGTTTGATGATTCTTTATGGCTCCCAATATCTTCTACAATGAGCCTTATCTATCTTCAGCAATGCCTCCTCCAAATCACTTAATCAATGACAACATTTTCTTCAAGTTTCACCACTACTCTTGATGGTACCCAAACAATTATCTCCAAAGTCACCTCATGATTTATTCGACGCATCATAGTCTCCAATAATATCTCCAAGACCTTCAAGATGTCTTCAATGGGCAGCCCAAGTTCTGCACTTGATCTAAGCCTCTTTAAGGACTTCTTCAAGAAATCTCCAAGGATCTTCACAGAGCTTCAACAACACGATGTTTCTAAATGCTACTACTATAATCTGAGTTTCTTCAAAGCGACAGCTCTGAGCCTTCTTTCAAGACGAATGTCTTGAGTAAACTCCAAAGGATTATGTCTGATCCCTCTACAATTGACATTGTTAATCTGAGTCTGTGAAACTGTTTACTAGTCCGGGGTTTGCACAAGTCCAAACTCTCTATTCGTTGTAGTATAGTATGAGCTCCAAATAAACACAGGTGATTTTCCTTAACATAATCACAGATCTTGTGTGTAGTATAAACTCCACAGGTGACTATAACTCCGAGCCTTTAAGCTATTTCCCCTCCACAGATAGTCTGAATATTACTTCACCATTTTTATCACTAAGCCTCCTCCGGTATTCTTAAGAGATCACAACCATTCACACTTTTATATTAATATCTGGGCTCCACCAGGACTACACTATCCACGAATCCGCGCTCCACCAAAACTGAAATGTCCCACAGATTTGGGCTTTACTGAAATTGAAATGTTCCTCGATCAGAGCCACAAGTTTTCTACAAATCCGATTTCTAAGCTCTAGAACAGATATCCCCAAACAATTTAATTCTTCAATTCCTTCTCGTCATTCCTAGTTCACGAGTTCTGAATTGTGTATTTTTCTCTGTGATAAATCTTCACCAAATCAATATTTGAAATGAGGTATTTGATTTGTGTTTATACGAGTTTCGCCAATAAACGAAAAGACACGTTCATTACAGGAGATGTTTACTTGTGCATGAGGTGTCACATTGAAAATATATTGAATAGCTATCAGAAGGGGTCTTTGTTAGTAATCGACCAAATATAACATAGTTTCGTTGTTACAGAAACCATATTATAATAGCAAGATAGGAGGGGCCATAGATTTTAATCAAATGAATACATTTAAACAATGTGAAACCATATTATAATGGATGTCAGGAGGTCACACATGCCACATCATCATTTTACTCCCATACATTGGAACCACATGGATATTGAGGATTTTTATCGAAAACTTTAACATGACACAGCCTTCAAATCTTGTGATATAGGAAATTTCTGACTTGGCGGACACGATATTATATTAAAATCGTTATGATAAAACCAATCGGGTCCACGACCAATATAGGCAATCGGCAATCAGAGAGTCTTATCGGAGGTTCCATTCAAAAGTTCCGATAAAGTAGTGAATGCAATTTAATATTTAAATCGTTAACTTAAATTAAGTTGGGTCTGCATATCGGAAGTCAGAGATCAGAAGTCCATATCGCATCGGAGGTTCATATTGCACATTGGAGATTGGAGGTCCATATCGCACATTAGAGATCGGAGGTCCATATCGCATATCTGAGATCGAAGGTCCATATTGCACATCAAAGATCGGAGGTCCATATCGCATATCTGAGATCGGAGGTCCATATCGCACATCAGAGATCGAAGTCAGAGATCAGGCCTTATCGGAGATTGGAGTTATGAGTGGTGACACAGAATAAAAAAAAACGTCGCTATGATATTTCTCTTATAGGGTTCTTCTTTGGCTTTCTTCCGAAATATCATTTCTCTTTGCTCCTCTGATATCACTGATTTTTCCTTTTGGCTCTTTCTTTTGGGCATATGCGTCTTCTCTTGGATCTTCTCCTCCTTGGCTTGTCTTGGCTTCTGATAGCTTTCATTGGGCTCCCGATGGCTTCTCTTTGAACTGCGTCTCGCTCTTCTCTTTGGTACTGCTCCTCTTGCTCCTTGGGACTGCTCCTTGGGTCCAACGCTTCTTGTGATTTTGTCTATATATATATATATATTCAGTGCTTATGCTATATTTAATCCATATGGTCATAAATGACAACATTTACATCTCAACAATCTCCCCCTTTTTCTTTGATGGCAATATCCTCCTTTTTTTGGATCCTCTCCTTTCTGTATTCTCTCCCCCTTTGGCATGAATGGAAAATGGGGCGCTCAAACAATTTCTTAATGAATTTCACTGCGTATTTAAATGACATCTCAACAATATTTGTGTTTCCTTGACCTACTGCTCTTTCTTATCATGTTTCTTTTTTTGTTGTTGCTTAGGCAGTTACTTGTGCAACTCTCCCTGAACTTGTGCTTCCTTTTCTCTCATCATCATGTTGCTTAGTCACCACTGTCATTTTGTTCTATAGTTCTCCAATGGTGTTATACAGATTTGGGTCTATTTTACTCCATCTGTCAAGTATTATAATAGTTGGTTGTATATTCTTCTTTCATTCAACTATTGTCTGCTATTAGTCTAATCTCAGTAGCCCGTATTTTTCTAGTGCTAGTGACTATCTACAATTCAATTGTAAATGATCAATGAGCTCCCCTGCCTGCATAAACTTCTCTAGCTCTTCTGTTTGCTTCAGACAAGAAAGATTGCTACAAGTGGAAAGTATCTTCAATCAATGGATGATTTTCTGTAATGGAGTTACTTCTCAGAGATGACCTATCAGGAGATATGCCTCATAGCACGATTATCGATATGTGACTCATCAAGTGTCACATAGGGCTCTTCATAGATAACTTTTGCAAGAATGGTCAAGCTCCCCCCTAAGAGTATGCACGATCTTCGTTTTTGGCAGAGTCTTATCATCAAAAACACTTGGAATATCACATCTGCCAAGGATGTACTCAATAGATCAAAAACATGAGTGGATTTCTTGGGTGTTCAAGAGACTTTCGGATCCAATTTTCTTTTTTCTCCAAACTTGTGTGACCTTCTGCTCTTGCTTGGTAGTCATGTTTTTAGCTTGGTTAGGGACCCAATTCAAATTGCAATTACGGGCCATATGACCAATATTATGACATTTGTAGCATTTAGTTTTGTACATAAATGAGGAAGCGTAATTTCCTCATACAAAATTGCTTCTGATAACTGATGGGGTTGATTATATTTTCCCTTGTGGTATGCCCCACAATCCTTTGCCATGTGCCCAAAATTTGTACAAGAATAGAAATAACAATGAAAATAATTTTTGTACCTAGGAAATGATGATTGCCTTGATGCACTTCTGAAAGCATTATGCCTCTGAATTCTTTGATGATATCCATTTCCTCTTGCATCCTTGATGCTTTCCACATAGTTTTGTCTTATTGTACTTCTAAATTTATTCTGTCTTGGAAGCCTTTGATCAGATTTATTTCCTCTTGCATTCTTGACATCATCTTCACATCTTGGAGTAGGGTTTCTTCCAATGTCATCTTGACTCTTCTCTCTTCCTTTGTTGGAATTGAGGACATCAATATTTCTTCCAAGTTTATCCACATCTCTATTGTTTGAAGCAATAAGAGTTGTTTTACTTTTGTTTGCGGATTCACCTGCATAACTGAGACCCGTTTTATCAAATGGAGATCTCTGATCGTTGAGCATGTCATCCAAGGCTTGAGAACTTTTCAAGATTTTGTTAAGAAATTCAACTTCTTCCCTTAATGAAACAATCTCTTCTTCCATTTTTCCACAATCATCATTTTTCCTAACTAGTTGTTTCTCAATTTCTTCCTTGACTTGTGTTGCTTCATTAGCTTCTAATTTCAAGGAGATGATATCTGATTTTAGTTTGAAGATCTCTTCATCCTTTTCTTCTAGTTGGCTTGTCATGGCATTTATTTCATTTTCTGCATCATCAACTTGTCCTTATATGAGTGCCAAAGCTTCCATCACCTTCTCAGCTCCTTGTGCTTGTTTCTTTGTTTCTTCTAGTTGAGATCTAAGGGAGGAGACCTCTTCCTTGTACTGACCAATTTCTTCTTCAAGTTTGTTCAAAATCTTGTGTCTTTGTTCAAGGTGGCTTGACAAAGTGTCTTCCCTTTTCTTTGCCTTATCCAACTGATTTTTCATGGATATGACTTCTTCATGATGCTTTCTCTTGTTTTGATGAAATTCCGCCTTAAGCTTGGTGAGCTCCTCATCTCTTTCTTGAACTTGAAGCTTGAATAGGTTAACTTCCTTCCTTGACTTGTCAAGGTCATGGTCACCACCTTGTGATTACTTCTTGAGCTCCTCATTTTCAAATTGCTTATCTCTTCTAGGGTAGCTACAAGCTTCACCACGAGATCTTCTTCGAAATCATCTTAACTCTCTTCATCTTCTAGGTCTTCCTTGGCCTTCATGTCTTCACTCATGTTTTCATGTTCCTTAATGGATTATGTATTTCCTTCTTGCTTTTCATCATCTTCTTGTCTAGCAATCATGGTTAATGCTCCTTTTGAGTGAAGATCATGAAATTTGTCCCACATATCTTTTGTTGATGAGCGTTTATTCACTTTGGCCTTTATAGGATCTAGTTGCCCATTCAAGATTGCCTTCATTGCTTTTGTATTATATTCCTTGGATTCTCCTTCCATCATGCTTTCAATAGTCACTAATTCCCAGACTTCAATGCCTTGAGCCATTAATAAATTTCTCATTTTCATCTTCCATATATCAAAGTTTCCATTGAACAATGAAACTTTCCCAATCTGATTGTCTTACGTTTTCACAGATGAGGAAGAGACATCATTAGAAGGATTTGAGGCTTTCTTCCTTGGCTTTGCCATTTGTGTTACAAGGATCAACCTTCATGCTATTAAGCTTTGAGTGAAGGTGTTGGCTTTGATACCAATTGTTGGAAATACTGAGAGGGGGGTGAATCAATATTTCTCTTTCAATTGTTAGTTTTACAAGTTAGATCACTTATAATTTAACACAAAATGAACAATAAGAAAAATATTTTTATTAATCAAAGATAGCGAGAATTCAAATCCTCTTTACAATAAATCCAATTCAATAATGTGTATGGCTCCAACCCTAGATGAAGACACCAATCTTCAATCCACTGAGCTCCAACATGTAGTTTACCAAGCACCAACTTAGACTTCCCAAGGCTCCAATCTTGTAAGTTTGAGGCACCAACCTTTAGGGCTCCAACCCTATCTCTGGTAAAGGCTCCACCCTAGTCCCTTGAGGAATCCTATCCTCTAGGGCTCCAACCCTATCTTCGGTACAAGCTCCAACTTAGTCTCTTGAGGACTCCTATCCTCTAGGGCTCCAACCCTATCTTCCAAGGCACCAACCTTGTCTCTATGAGGCTCCTATCTCTAAGGTTCCAACCCTCAACTGCAATTCATCAAGATAAGTTTGATGATTCTTTATGACTCCCAATATCTTTTGCAACGAGCCTTGTCTATCTTCAACAATGCCTCCTTCAAATCACTTAATCAATGACAACCTTTTCTTCTTAGAAGGTGTCATCATTGTTCTTCATGGTACCCAAACAATTATCTCCAAAGTCACCTCATGATTGCTTCAACACATCATAGTCTGCAATAATATCTCCAAGACCTTCAAGATGTCTTCAATTGACTGCCCAAGTTCTACACCTGCTCTAAGCCTCTTCAAGGACTTCTTCAAGAACTCTCCAAGGAAGTCTTCACAATGCTTCAACAACAAGATGTTTCTAAATGCTACTACTGTAATATGAGTTTCTTCAAATCAACAGGTTCGAGCCTTCTTTCAAGACAATTGTCTTGAGTTAAATCCAAAGGATGCCTGTCCAAGCCATCCACATTTGACACTATTAATCTGAGTCTCTCAAACTATTTACTAGTTTGGGTCTGCACAAGTTTGAGCTCTCTATTCGTTGTAGTATAGTCTGAGCTCCCAATAAACACATGTGATTGTCCTTAAAGTAATCACAAATTTGATGTGTATTCTGAGCTCCACAAGTGATTGTAACTTCGAGTCTTTAAGTTATTTCCCCTCCACAGATAGTTTGAATATTACTTCACCCTTTTTATCACTAAGCCTCCTCTAGTAGTCTTAAGAGATTATAGTCCTTCACACTTTTATATTAAGATCTGGGCTCCACCAGGACTACACTACCCACAAATTTGCGCTCCACCAAAGCTGAAATGTCCCTCAAATTTGGGCTTTTACCGAAACTAAAATGTTCCCCGACTCGAGACATAGGTTTTCTACAAATCTGATTTCTGAGCTCTAGAACAAATATCCCAAACAATTTAATTATTCAATTCCTTCTCGGTGTTCCTAGTTCACGAGTTGTGAACTGTGAATTTTTCTCTACGATAGATCTTCACCAAATCAATACTTGCAATGAAGTATTTGACTTGTGTTTATACGAATTTCACCAATAAACGAAAAGACATGTTCATTAGAGGAGAGGTTGACTTATGCATGAGGTGGCACATTGAAAATATATTGAATAGTTGTTGGAAGGGGTCTTTGTTAGTAATCGACCAAATATAACATAGTTTCATTGTTACAGAAACCATATTATAATAGCAAGATAGGAGGGGCCATAGCTTTTAATCAAACGAATACATTTAAACAATGTGAAACCATATTATAATGGATGTCAGGAGGTCCCACATGCTACATCATCACTTTATTCCCGTACATTGGGTCCACATGGATATCGGGGATTTGTATCGGAAGCTTTAACATGACACAACCTTCAAACCTTGCGATATAGGAAAGTTCTGACTAGGCGGATGCCATATTATATTAAAACTGTTATGATAAAACCAATCGGGTTTGCGACCAATATTGGCAACCGACTATTGGAGGGTCTTATCGAAGGTGTCATTCAAAAGTTCTGATAAAGTGGCAAATGTGATTTAATAATTAAACCTTTAACTTAAATCAAGTCCAGTCCACATATCGGAAGTCAGAGATCAAAGGTCCATATCGCATCGGAGGTTCATATCGCACATCGGAGATTGAGGTCCATATCGCACATCGGAGATCGGAGGTCGAAGTCGGAGATCAGGTCTTATTGGAGATCGAAGCTATGAGTGGTGACACACAATAACAAAACATCAATATAAAAACGCCAATATGATATTTCTCCGATAAGGTTCTTCTTTGGATTTCTTTCGAAATATTATTTCTCTTTGCTCCTCCAATATCACTGTTTTTTCCTTTTGTGTTAAAATTGGCAACTAGGGCCAAACTCCATGTGGGTCATTTTATTTATGGAAATTGATATTTTTCTTGGATTCCTCTCTTCAAGAGGTGTAGGATTGATCTAAATATCATTTGATTCCAGCATGTATTTATGGAGATTTGAATTTATTCATATTATTGACAATTTGTCAAGGTCAGCCAACAAGCAAATTACCCCAACTTATCCTCAATGTTGCAATAAATAGAAGAGGTCTCAAGTCATTTGACACACACATTTCTCTTATGATCTCTCCCCACTCATTTGGGTTTGGTGGCTAGAGAGGTCAAGAGGGAGAAGCCCTAGACGCAGTGAAGGAAGGGTTCTAGACACAAAAAGACAAGGTGCCCTAGATGCAGTTGAAGGGAGAGACACCTAGTCGCAATTGAAGGAGATCTAGCCATGTCCTAGCCGTAGTCACAAAGAAGGCATAGGTGCAATATAGAAGGTGCCCTAGTGCCCTAACCGCAGGCCTTATTCTACAACAAAAGAAGGCCTAATCAGTGGCCCTAATCCGTTGTCAAGCGAAACCCATTCATAGCTCAAAGAGGAGACCTATATGCAATCTAAAGAGGCTCCTATACGCTGTCAATAAAATGCCTTATACACAATTCAAAATGATGCCCTAGCCGCAGTTTGTGAAGCCCTTATTTCGTAGCAAAGAAGACACTTATACGCAGTTGATGGAGATTTTTAGCAGCTGTTAACAAAGCCTAGATTTGGCTGCAGTCAAGGAAGCATCATACGCAGGCCTATTCCGCAGCAAGGAATGTTAGGGTCACTATCCACAACTAGCTAGGGAACCCTAACCGCAGCAAAGGAGGGACCTTAGCTGAGGCCAAAAGAATCCCCAACACAACAAGAAGAAGCGTAATAGCATCATGGTCAAATTGTTGTAGGTGACAACGTAATAAAGGAAGTTGTTCTAGGTATGATTTAAGGACTGTTTACTAGGTTGATAAGCCACAATCATAGAATAATGCATTGAAGAGATATGCTCCATAGATCAACATATGTACACAATTAGATGCTTGAAAGTGTTGTTGCTTTGATGATGTTTATGTAACTGTTTTGAGGACATTTACTACATTGTTGCTATGTGCGAGGCCATAGGCCATAGCATCATAGCAAGGGTTTGTTAGAGCTGCTCCCTTAGGATTGTTTGAAGATTAAGAAGGAAGTTTAGGATAACTTCAGGTGCCCTTATCAGATCAACCATTCATCACAGTTAAGGGAGTTTAGGACTGCATATTGTGCGCTAACTAGAATTGTTGGAGCAACTAGAAATTGGAGGAATGTTGCATCGGGATATGCTATAACACTCTTAATGATTAAACACTGTCATAATGATGTACTTTCTACTGCTGTCATAAAATCTCAGATTTGTATATTTGTACTATCTCTCCCTCTGCTGAACTATTGAAAAATATCAGAAGAATTGATCAAGGGTTTCCCCACATTGGGGTTTGTCCCTGGCTAGTGCCACATCTTGTTTCCTCTTGTCTTGGCTTGTCTTCTATTGTTTATGTTTATGTTTTATCTGCACTTTACTAACATGCTGATTTGATTGCTAATCTGAATATTGACATTGGGCTCATATGAAAAATTGAAGTAAATTGCTCTAAGCATAGAACATACCTAAATTTAACATGGTTTCAAAGCTGAGGTGAAGACAAAGCCCAAGCATGAGTGAAAGAGCAATCACCAAAGACAGTTGGAAATGACAAAAGGCTCAATGGGTTCCTCATCCCACTTCCCAACTAAAGACAAGCTTCATGAAAACTTTGACTATTACGGATGGAAGATGTCTCTTGATCTAACATTGGAAGAACAAGAAGTGTTCGATTATGTGAAGGGTAAAATCCCCGAGCCTCCATCAAATGCACCGGTTGCTACAAAGAACGAGTACACCAAAGGTGAAGTCAAAGCAAAGAAGATTATCATAGATTCCATTGACAAGTGTATGGTGGCTTACATCTCCGATCTAAACACCTCCAACGAAATCTACGACGGATTGGTAAGCATGTTCAAGGTTAGTGATGCAAACCAAATTTTGTTCCTCTAAAATAAGTTGAAGGATATTAAGAAGGGCAAGGAAGAGGATATTCAATTCTACTTCTTAAGCATCACCGAGATCAAGAATGATGTTTTATCGATTGGAGAAATCATATTTGATAGGGAACTTACTATCACCACCCTTGGCGGACTCCCACTCGAGTGGTATATATTTAGAACCACTATTCTCAATAATGATCGAATTCTGGGATTTTTAGAATTGGTGTCAAGATGCATCCAAGAAGAAACAAGAATTGTGGAGCAAGAAATGCCTTCTAATAGAGGCAACCCTACTTCTTTCTCCACTCATCCAAAAGGAGAAATAATTCAGGGTCTAAAGGTCACTTCAATGGAAAGCCCAGATCTAAGGGTGGAAGGAAGAGCAGAGGCTTTGCTTGCAATAAGTTTGGCCATTATGCGAGGGAGTGTCCAAATAGAAGGGACACGTCACATGATAATGATCACAATCATTACAGGGGCAACTTCAATTGAAGGAATGACAGGTACAATGGAAAAGGAAAAAGGAATGCAAGACATCAAGGAAATGGTTGACCCTCCAAGAAAGCCAAGAACTCCAAGTATAAAGAATCAAATGTTGTTTCTGATAAACAAAAGGAGTATTATCTTATATCGGCCCTCTCCACCACTTCTCCTCCGAATACTTCGGAAATTTGGCTTATTGATAGTGGTGCTTCAAGGCACTTCACCGGATACAAGGAAGTTCTCTCTAATTTGATAGAGAATGAGACAAACTTGGAAAGTATTCTTGGAGATGATGCCACCTATCCCATAAAGGGTGTAGGGAATGTTACTCTTCAATTGGATCAGGGTAACTCTATTCATTGACAAGAAGTTCTTTATGTACCTGATCTCAAGAAGAACCTAGTGTCCATTTCGGCAATGGAAGACAAAGGTTACAAGGTGGCATTCATCGATGGAAAGGTATGTGTTTGGAAAAGGAGTTTTAAATATGCTTTTACTCTTGGGTTCAAGGTTGGCACTTTGTATCCATTGGGGACCATGTCATGTGACACATCTCTTCAATTTGAACTATGGCACCAGAGATCTGCCCATCTTCATTGTAAGGCCCTACCCGATGTGAGATAGATGGCGACAGGGATGCCCGAGTTCAAAGAAGAGCATGAAGGTATATATCTGGGATGTACCGAGGGAAAACTTACAAGTAATAGTAAGACCACAGATATGGAACAACCCGAGGGGTTTGAGGTTCATGATCAGGAATCTCATATTTGCAGGTTCAAGAAAGCTCTCTATGGTTTGAAGCAAGCACCTTGGGCTTGGTGTGAGAGGATTGACAACGATCTAATGACGCTAAAATTCACTAGGAGTGAAGCCGATCCAAACCTTTGCCTTAAGGTTGTGGATGATAGACCTCTCATATTAGTGCTTTATATGGATGACCTCTTTCTGACAGGTGCAGACCCTCTCATTTACAAACACAAGAGGGAGTTGGATTCCGAATTTGAAATGGTGGACTGCAAACCTGTGACTACCCCGATAGAGCTTAACTTTAAGAACTTATGCAGTAGTGCTGCCAGCCCTGAATTGGGAAATGCCTCTGAGTTTCACCAACTCATAATAGCATTGATGTTCTTGGTGAACACCCATCTGGATATATGTTTTGCAGTTAGCATGTTGAGAGAATATATGTTTGAGCCTCATCGCTCACATTGGATTGGTGCCAAGAATCTTCTGAGATATCTTCGGGGCACAATCACTCATGGACTAAGATACACTGCTGAAAATGTGAGTCTGCATTGTTACTCTAATGTTGTTTGGGAAGGCAGTATGGTGGATCGCAAGAGCACTTCTGGGTGCAGCTTCTCTTTGGATTCTGCTTTGATGTCCTGGACGAGAAGGAAGCAGAAGTCGGTTGTTTTGAGCATTGTTGAGGTCGGATAGATAGCTGCGAGTATGGCCTCATGTGAAGCTCTCTGGTTGGAGAATCTCTTCAGTGAGCTGTCTGGACATGTGTTGGATACCACCATGATTCTCTTTGTGACAACCAGAGTGGGATTTGATTGTCAGAGAATCCTGTATTTCATGATCGCTTCCAGCACATAACATCAAGTACCACTTTATCTGGGATATGGTACAACAAGGAGCAATAAGGCTCCATCACATTGGGATTGATGTGCAGGTCGCCGATATTCTAACGAAGCCCCTAGGAAAGGTCAAATTCTTGACTTTCCGAGAACGACTAGGAGTCGTGGAGAGACCCTCTCTTGAGGGTCCCGTATGATATGGATATTGAGCTCTAAGAGCTCCAGGGGGCATGGGGAACTTCTTAGAGCGATAAGCAACCATAGGGTGAGTGATTCGGCCTTCCCCTAGTGGTCTTCTATGTAGGCAAGATGAGTGGTTCATCCTTCTCCTGCAGAGACACAATCATAGGGTGAGTGGTTCAGCGTTCCCCTAGTGATTTGTTGTGTATAGGGTGAGTGGTTCAGCCTTCCCCTGGGATACCCCTTGGCGACATGTAGGCAAGATGAGTGGTTCATCCTTCTCCTACTGAGACATCTTACCCATGCAGTCTAGGACTCATGGGAAATACCTCTCATTTGGCCAATGAGTAGGGAAATGAGGATAGGAACCATAGTACTACCGATGGACGCATTGTGTACTACCATACTCCCTATGCTAGATATTGATCTGGGATCAATTGGAACTGACTTCGGGTCAGTAAGAGTGGTATGAGACACTCTTTATTTGGAACCGATTTCAGAAAAGTAAGAATGGTATGAGACACTCTCTTTATTTGGAACTAATTTCGGATTAGTAAGAGTGGTATGAGGCACTCTCTTTATTTGGCACTGATTTCGGATCAAAAAGAGTGGTATGAGACACTCTTTATTTGGAACTGATTTTGGATAAGTAAGAGTGGTATGAGACACTCTCTTTTATTTGGGACTCACTTCGGGTCAGTGAGAATGGTATGATACATTCTCGATCACTTATTCTCCTTCATAGGTCAGCAGAGGAGAGCAAAGCAATGCAGAGCATTGCATTGATGGAAGAGATAGTACAGACTAGTAGATGACGTTCTCCCTAGTTGAGAGGGAGTGTTAAAATTGGCAACTAGGGCCAAACTCCATGTGGGTCATTTTATTTATGGCAGCTGATATTTTTCTTGGATTCCTCTCTTCGAGAGGTGTAGGATTGATCTAAAAATCATCTAATTCTGACATGTATTTATGGAGATATTAATTTATTCATGTTATTGACAATTTGCCAAGGTCGACCAGCAAGCAAATTATCCCAACTTATCCTCAACATTGAATTATAAATAGAAGAGGTCTCAAGTCATTTGACACACACGCTTCTCTTATGATCTCTCTCCACTCGTTTAGGTTTGGTGGCTAGAGAGGTCAAGAGGGAGAAGCCCTAAATGCAGTGAAAGAAGGGTTCTAGACGCAGCAAGACAAGGTGCCCTAGACGCAGTTGAAGGGAGAGACACCTAGCCGCAGTTGAAGGAGATCTAGCCATGTCCTAGCCGCAGTCGCAAAGAAGGTATAGTCATAGTCTGGAAGGTGCCCTAGTGCCCTAATTGCAAGCCTTATTCCGCAACAAAATGAGGCCTAATCAACAGCCTTAATTTGTTATCAAGAGAGACCCATTTGTAGCTCAAAGAGGAGAACTATATGTTGATTTGGGGTAACATCGGATGTGCTCTAGCCATGAAAATTGGTGGAGAGGCTAAAGCACATGAGATATCCAAGACCCAGAAATGGTTTGGGCAGATTCTACCCGGTTTAGGAGATATTAAAATAATTAATATTTTTAATGGAGTTCCTAAGTCTAAACTTAGGAAAAATAAAATATTAATGGGTATTAATATAAAACTGAGTTAGAAGGTTCTAAAAGACATGGATCAAGCCAAATCTAATCTTAGTCATTGATTAGAGATGTAATCTCAACCGTTGAAGGACCAATAGGAAAAGTATAAAAGAAGGTTTGAGGGTCGGTTGGAGAACACACTAGAGTGATCAGTCATTCGATTTTCTAGAGTAGGGTTTGCTAAGAAAAGTTGAATCAGTGATCAAGTTGCAGTGAGGGGTAGTGAGTACTGGACAGAGAGGCAGAGATAGTGTCGAGAGACCAACGCAGAGGCAGAGATAGGCAGAGGCTGGGCTAGAGGAAGCCACGAAGAGCTAGAAGGGACTGCGCAAAGGCCAGAAGGGTCTGCATCATCCACGCAGAGGGTAGCAGGAGAGAGGGACAGTGAGGGGCAGTGAGTACTAGACAGAGAGCCAGAGATAGTGTCGAGAGAGCAGCAGAGAAGCAGAGAGAGGCAGACGCTGAGCCAAAGGGAGCCACACAGAGCTAGAAGGGACTGCGCAGAGGCTAGAAGGGTCTGCGTCATCCACACAGAGGGCAACATGAGTGACGCAAAGGGTCGTAGAGGTTGCACAGTACCTCAGAGGATTGACGCAGAGGGTTCTGGGCTAACGTTGAGGCCAGGTGGGATGACGTTGAGCTTCAAAGGTTGCTGGAGAGAGTTTTGTGGGGCAGATTTTATGAATATCTACTTCCAAATAGAGAGGTATTACTGCCGAATTGATTTCTCTGTCGGGTGAGCCAGTTTGGCACCCAATTATACTCAAGGAAAGACTACATAATAAAATAACCCTCTGAATTGCTACACCGGCTTTCCCAAGTTGGGTTTTTCCGGGGACGAATTGTCCAAAAATAACGGTGTCACTTGTGTGTTTTTTATTTCTTTCAGTTGTTGATCTGTAGATGGTTGAGACTGTATTGTGTTTATTTTGATATTTATATATTTAAATAACTTGTTGGTAATTAACAAGTAAGAGAAATAAACCAGAGAATACAAATAAAATTTCTAACAAGTAATACTTAGAAATTTCAACACTATACGCAAAATAAAGAGGCTCCTATACGCTGTCAAGAAAAGGCCTTATACGCAGTTCAGAATGATGCCCTAGTCGCAGTGTGTGAAGTCTTTATTCCGCAACAAAGAAGACACTTACATGCAGTTGATGGAGAGTCTTAGCAACTGTTAACAAAGCCTAGATTTAGCCGTAGTCAAGAAGGCATCATATGCAGGCCTATTCTGCAGCAAGTAAAGGATGTTAGGGTCACTATCCATAGCTAGCAAGGGAACCCTAGCCGCAGCAAAGGAGGCACCTTAGCTGCAGCCAAAAGAATCCCCAACATAACAAAGAAGCATAATAGCATCATGGTCAGATTGTTGTAAGCGATAGCATAATAAAGGAAGTTGTTCTAGGTACGATTTAAGGATTGTTTGCTAGGTTGATAAGCCACAATCATAGAAGGAATGCATTGAAGAGATCTACTCCATAGATCAGCATATGTACACAGTTAGATGCTTGAAAGCGCTGTTGCATTGATGATGTTTATGTAACTATTTTGAGGACATTTACTACAATGTTGCTATGTGCTAGGCCATAGGCCATAGCATCATAGCAAGGGTTTGTTAGAGCTGCTCTCTTAGGGTTGTTTGAAGATTATGAAGGAAGTTTAGCATAACTTCAGGTGCCCTTATCAGATCAGCGATTCATCACAGTTAACGGAGTTTAGGACTGCATATTGTGCCCTAACCAGAATTGCTGGAGCAGGTAGCAATTGGAGGAATGTTGCATCAGGATATGCTTCAACACTCTTAATGATTGAAGATTGTCATAATGATGTACTTTCTACTGCTGTCATAAAATCTCATATTTGTATATTTGTACTATCTCTCTCTCTGTTGAACTATTGAAGAATATAAAAAGAATTAATTAAGGGTTTCCCCACATTGGGGTGTGTCCCTGGCTGGTGCCACATCTTGTGTCCTCTTGTCTTGGCTTGTCTTTTACTGTTTATGTTTATGTTCTATCTGCACTTTACTATAATGCTGATGTGATTTCTGCACTTTACTATAATGCTGATGTGATTTCTAATCTGAATATTGACATTGGGCTCATATGAAAAATTGAAGTAAATTGCTCTAAGCATAGAACATACCTAAGTTTAACATTTTGGTTCTTTCTTTTGGGCATATGCGGTCTTCTCTTGGATCTGCTCCTCCTTGGCTTGTATTGGCTTCCGATGGCTTGTATTGGACTGCTCCTTGGGTCCAATGCTTCTTGGGATTCTGTCTATATATATATATTGCTTATGCTATATTTAATCCATTATGCCCATCAATGACAACAACAACACAAACATTTCAACAGTGAGTTGCATATCAATTTTGACACCAATCGATTCAATATCATGAAAATGGCTCTAATTTTTTAAACTAACTTCATTGGATCATAATCTTTCAATTCCAAATTAAATAACTTGATTAATAATTATATGATTTCCCACTTTAAATAGGAGTCATAAAGTTCTTTTCATTTTTTTAACGTTGCAAATGTTGTGATGCGGAAAAGAATGTGTCGACTTACCTCTATAACAGATATCAAAACACATGTCTTCACATGTCTTTTCATCTTTACTATTCCAAATCGCAAGTTGTTGGTCATCTTCAAGTTGTTTTGGTTCATTGTCATTCGCACTTTCAGAGATATTGTCCCCTAAATCATTAAAAATAAGTGTTTTTTATTTTTTTAAACCATTCTTTGTAATTTTCCATTCCACTAAGAACAACGCCTACTATGGAGATCAAAGAGTTCATATTTAGAGTTCATATTTAGAGTTCAACAACAAAACAAATACTGTAAATTCCAAAAATTGCAATTCTCTTGCAGGCTATGGTTGGGCTGAGGCCACGAAACCGAGCAGACTTGTTTGAATCTTTCGATTCACTAACGGGAGCAGGGAGCAGTTCACACTCAAGCGGGCGACTTCGACTTTCAAATTTGCGTCTCCACTTCTCGACAATGTGTAAAGCTCACTGGTAAGAACGCACTTTCGATTCCCCTTTCTCTGACCTTCAAAATTGTTTCTGCAAATCACAGATACTTCCAACCAACCCAACTTATTCTTCAGGGAATCATGATGATGCTTTCTGTATCCATTCCCCTTTTGATGTCGCTGCATGTGACCTCGACATCCAAGATAATTAGACATAGCCTGCTTACGATTTCAACCAACTCTTCACCGGATTTTTTAATTGAAAAATTGGGTAAAGGCAAGGAGCTTGGACTTGGAGAATTCGGAAACGTTGGACCAGCCCATTTCTCCTAAATAAAAACAGGGAAATTGGGGGTTTTCCTGCCGTTACCTTCACCGGCGATCTCAGTTTCGATTCCAAGTGAATCTTCAGCACAGCGTGGATGAATCATAACCTTGACCGTTCTAGTGGGCGGAGTCGCCAATCTGATGTCGATTTACTTTCCCTTCGAAACCTCGCACCAGTTACGCTTCTGGTCGAACTCTTCCTACCAATTCGTAATGCTCTCGATCATCATCTTCACTTCTTCCAGGAAATATAAACCCTCGACAAATATCAAAATGCTTAGCGCACACAACTCCATAAATGATCCTCATGGAATTTATATTTTCATTGGTGCTCTGATACCACTGTAGGCAGGCCTATGAATAAACTCAACAATGTAAATCATTTTATTGATGATGAAAACACATATTTATACAAATGAAAAATAGAGACGAGACAGTTATGTCTGAATAACTTCTCGTTAACCTTTTAACGAGAAAAACAAGAAAAACTACCAACTAATACTAACTAATAATAGACAAAGTAATCCCGAACAATTAGTCAACACTGATCACCTAGGAAAAAAACTACAATAGTCAGATCAACATATCTAGTATTATTTGAGGCTTTCCCTAAGGCCTTGTCCCTAAGCAAGTTTAGTGAAGATAGCGCACGGTTATTGAATATGGAAAAGACAGACAGTAAATGTGACAAAGACAATGCAACCTCTATTGGAAAGTCATATACACTCCCCCCTTCAAAACCCTAGCAGACCTCACTTCATGGAATAGTTTCAGCAATAATACATTCCAGAAATATCATATTTTATTAGAATTTTCTCGGTGATAATGTGAATACATTTTATATTGTTGGAGTTCTTGTTGTAATGAAGAACTGCTAGATAGTTTCAAAGAATTTTCCACAAATATCATATTTTATTAGAATTTTTTCGGTGATAATGTGAATACATTTTATATTATTGGAGTTCTTGTTGTACTGAAGAACTGCTAGATAGTTTCAAAGAATTTATAACTATGGTGCTTTCTAATTTTTAATTGAACTTAGCCTCTTGACAGAACTAAATAGGCAATCTGCGAGTCGAACCAATCAACAGTAGCAGTTGATACATATGTAGTGTACTACAGTATTTGCATTTGTTTAATCTACACATGTAATAAACATTATCTATTGATCTGTACATTCAACATATTCATCAAAACTTTTTTAGCTGCACCCGATAAAAATGTTGGATTAATCCCAATGAGAAAATGACAAATTACGGTTGATTCTCAAACGGTCGTAAATCAACATCCCCTTCAATTCAATAGTCTCTTTCTAAACTCAATATTAACTTAACGCCCAATAGGAGTTCACACAAGTCAACATTAAACAGCTAAATTATTACCCTAGCAACTCTACACTCCTGTGTGAAAGTTAGCCGGCCCCTTCGTAATTGATATGTTAGAGTTAATCCATCTACATTTCCCTCCTAGGATGTACATAGAATTCTCTTACAATGCACCAATTTCATCTGAAATCGTTTCAACTGCCTTGGCTTTTGTCTTTATTCCATGTTCAAAAATCATTCCATATTTGGATGCTGTTGAACTTTTATTTAAGAAAATCTCTGATCTGGTTAACCCACCAACCATATGATCTGTTGCTTCTCCCTATGGCTTGATGTACAATGATTGACTATCTACGACTTCTAAGAGATGGCATGATGTAAGTAATTTTCCCACAAAGTTGATACTAAGCTGCTGCTGTCTCTGATTGCAGAGGGGCTTGTATTTATAGTGCACTTGACTTTTTGTACATGCATGTTCTATGAGATTGTATAGGTCTTCTGATATCTTATACAAAATCTATGTAATTTTGCAGTGTTGGTTTTGCCTGAGTACAGGCTGTCTGCTGCTTCCTCTAATTTGCACAAAAATTGTTGATTTCTGTCAGCATGGTGAAACAATAGGAGTTACTAGTATAACAGAAAAGATAGAAGCACAGTGTACCAGTTTATGTGATGAATGCAGTTTCCTCACACTTCTGAGAACCAGAACCGAGAAGGGCAGGATGTGAATAGCTCTAGATATTTTTATGGGAAATGAGGTTGATAAATTTGTCGAAAATCTCCCATTGTGCCAAGCAATTTCTTTTCATGGAAGGCTTGAGGATGCAATGTGTTAAAGTTGCCTGGACCATTATCACTGTTATTATTGTTACTGATATTGTCATTTCTGCTATTGGAAGGGAAGAGGGGATTCCCCTGGTATCCAGTCTCTTGGGATGATTCAACATCAATCAAGCTTTCATCCAATACATCCACAGCCGAAGCCAGCAGGCTGCTAAAAGGACCACTTTTTGGAAGCTGCAGATGCTGATCATGATGAATGTCAAGCAAGGACGATGAACCTTCTTCAACGTGTGACTCATCTTTCTCACTTTCTGCCATCCTTGGAGAGTGTCTGCTTTTTTTGTAAATACGACACAGCACCCAATCATCCAGCTGTCACAAAATCATCAACAGTCAGAGAATTTCAATCCCTTGTTTTCAGGATGTGTTTGAAAACAGTGGATCTTCAACTCAAACTCTAGATTTCAAGGTCTTACACTTTTTAAGAATATGAGATACTGTATTTATGCAAAACTCAAAAACCTAACAGTTAAACTCATTGAAATCATAAGACAAAGCTAGAGGACCTTGAAGAAAATTCAGACAACCAGCAGCTTCAGAGAGCTAAAAACAAGAGATTTTGAAGACAACTGAGGTTTAGCAGAGAATAATAGCATTGGCAAACTAAAAGTTGTTCATTATGGCTAAATTCTTCTACTTACACGCAAGGATCCCTTCCTGCTAGCCAAACTGCTTGGCTTTAATATTCCATCAGCAAGGCGATATTCATGCATAATCCAGTCTGTTTTGATGCCCTTGGGTGGCCTGCCTCTATAAAAAACCAGAGCTTTCTTTACTCCAATCTTTTGTCTACTAGAAGATGTTAGAATTGGCTTGTCAGTCCCAGTAGCTTTCCAATATCCAGAGGCTGCAGCTCTATTTGGCCGAGCACCATTAGGGTACTTGCGATCTCTTGGACTGAAAAAATACCACTCATGCTCCCCATATGTTGTCTTTCCTGAAAAAGAAACAACAAAAAATGTTTAAAATACATCAGTGATAGAAACTAACAGTTTATTTTATACCAGTGTTTAAAATGTAGTGAGCAATTCTTCTTAATAAACAATAATGATAATAATCTAATATTAAGGCCACAGCGAACCCAGACACCCAATTGGTGTATGAGACCCCTTGGTGTATGAGACCCCTTGTTTGTGGAATAAGGGACCTGCCTACATTCAGCGATTTGACTGCTAAACTCTACAAAGGTGTACATGGCAGTGTTTAAAATGTAGTGAGCAATTCTTTTTAATAAACAATAATGATAATAATCTAATTATAAGGTCACGGCCAACCCAGACACCCAATTGGTATATGAGACCCCTTGTTTGTGGAATAAGGGACCTGCCTACATGCAGCGATTTGACTGCTAAACTCTACAAAAGTGTACATACTCTTCGCCCTCTGGATTTGAACCTGTGACCTCTTACAAAGAAGAACATCTTCTTAACATTAAGGCTGTCAAGTTAGATTATTTGTAATCAAGAATATTCGATACCAGATCGATCTTGTCTTGCCACAATCCTCTACAATTTCTTTTCTTTTTAAGCCTACTACATTATATTCAAGCAATTTCCCATCATATGGCTCCTCTCATTCAATCAACTGGAATTTACCAAACAGTTTGGGGTAAGAAGCATGCCATGTGACATACTGAACTTGTACACAAACCTGTCATATAATCCATTAACATGCCCAGACTGCAATGCAAGATATCATCATGGGTAAGGACCTGTTCTTTCTTCAAACCACAGAGACAAGAAATGTGATTTTACCGTTCAACCACCCTCCCCGCAACGTTTCTGAGAGCTTTGCTCAATCCATTTTGGGAGGGTGATTTGGAGAACGCCCCGGGTGAATTGACTGCCGTGAGAAAAATTGTAAATGAACAGGTTATGATGAATAAAAAATCATAAGCAGCCGGTGCGGACCTCCCACTGTAAGGTGAGAAAAGGGGTTCCTAAAGAGCATCACTTAAGGAAAGTACCCAGAATCGGCTCAGTGAATGTCTCACAAACAACTGGAGAGTAAGAGTATGAATTACCAAAAACTCGGCAAAAACTTGACAAATGAAAGCATATTTAAAATAATCAGAATTTTACCCAAAAATAAATCCAAATTCTTGCTGACACAAACTTGCGAGTCCGAAATGGATTTGGCAAGTCCTCAGAAATCTGAGCTTGAGTTGTCATCAATAAGTTTTAGGTGCACCGAGTCATGTTTGGAACAAAACCGAGCACGACTCGCGGTTCCAAGTCATACCCAGGGACCGCTGCTACTATGTTTAAGCACTGCGCTTCACCGCTCAAAATCAAAACTAAAAATTACATGTTAGCCCTAAAAAGAGCCACTGACTCAAGGAATATTGTGTTTCTCGTGAAAAAAATGCTAAAGAAGATTATTTTAAATGGCAGAAATTGCTAAATTGAGATTAACCTAGAATTAATTATATAGAATTTGACACGAGAAATTCTTAAACAAGACTATCCGGCCATGGGTTGTTCCAAAAGTTATGCAAACTCAACCAAATTGAAGGAAAGGCAAATTCAAACAATAGAGGACACGGCTCACCAGGCAAATCCCACGGATCAAACTTGTACAGATCAAGTTCTGCAATAATCGACACAGGAAGCGGACTAGACGTAGCCTTCTTCTTCAAGTAATGAACCACCAGCTCCTCGTCCGTAGGATGAAATCTGAATCCCGGAGGCAATTCCATGACACCAATCACAAAATCCCACCTTAGAGCATCCCCTGAAAGAACCTAGAAGGCGCTCAAAACATCCGAATTTAAGCGTCTTGGGCGACGGTATTACTTGTCAGCAGGTCACCTGCTTTGCCAAAGAGTCCTACTCCGAGACGCAACCTTAATTATCAACAAACCCCATTCAGACATTTCATCAAACACTTTGTATGTATACTAACTTGATACATGAGGGATTCGGGTTTTTTGAAAAATATAGTAAATTGGCCGACGGGTTTAATGCCAAAAGAAGAAGCAATGCCCAAATTCCGTCAATCGCCTTGACTTAAAATATAGTAGAGCGCTTATCAGGCTGCCTCAGATTGCGGGCACGCGTGAGCTTGCAATTCACGATGTTCACACACGTCCAGCCAGCAAATAGGCTCCGGTTATTCAAGCTTATCTCCGCTAAAACCATCGCCATCAATGGCGATCGGTACCTGTACTTCCTGTAACTGCGGGCTTTCGCCATCGCCCACCCAATTCCTTCCCAATTAATTATCATGGGAAATCCCAACAATATTCACACAGAAAAAGAAGAACCCACTGTATGTTATGGGCGCTTACCTTAATTACAGCGTTGAGCTTTCAAAGTGATAGAAATTCCTTCTGTAAGCAGAATTCACCATTGCAGTTACTGTGAGGTGGCTTCAATTATTGGTGTTTAATTACAAATTGCATGACTCAGCATCGCTTGACATGCAATAATTCTGCTGCCCGTTTTGGAATTACTAGTTTCCATGCCCATCTCGTGTGTTTGACAAATATGATATATTATGGAAATGACAAATCTTGCTTCGGGTTGTAAACCAATGGAGGCGGGTACCAATCATGGAATTGGAGTGAAATGATCTCAGAGTGTGACGTACGGTGTATTAATGTTGAAAGTGGATAGATCGTTATGGTAAAATGGAATGATAACGCAGATAAGAGGGAAGATATCAGTCTGCCTCTGTGGTAAATGCGGAAAGTAGAGATCGTTAGATACTAATGCGGGAAGGGTGTTTTCTCACAGTTTGGGATGAGGATTTGTTTTTTGGAAACTATTTTTTTCGATGTGAGTAATATTTTAAAGGAAAAATTCAGCACGTTGAGTGTGAGTGTTTTTTTTTTAATGGAAAGAAAGAAATAAATTATTTTAACGTTTACGATGTTAAAGATAGTTTATAGAATAAATTGTTTTTTAATTTAGTTTTTTAATTTATTTATTTTCTTGTGAAGCCTTATAATAAATGTTCTTATATTCTTGACAAATCCCTTACAGAATAGATGATCCCAAGAGCTAGCTGCCATAATATATGAATAACTTTTCGTGATGTCTTTGAAAGGTAGGAAGACTCCATGAGTTGTCTTGGCATGTTCGCTGTGTGTGGGAGCATAGGATGATTAGTGTACCTTGGCAGGAGGTTGTCAGAGGTGGTCGCATTGACAAGCCACAAATAGTTCCTTGTATGGAGAGGAGGATTTTCCATGTATATATGGGGTACAATGGTCGCCGAGGAGAAGCACTTTAGGGACACCCCCACAGGTACATAGGGAGATTCACATGTTAGATCTCTTAGGGAGGATCAGGAGGGGAGATCCACTTATTTGAGATTATGGAGATCCATTCATCAGAGGACCTAGTGATGTGACTATAGAGGTGTTGATGTCAATCAAGTGCAGGCCGAAGCATACTATCACAACTTTAGGCCATGACACCTAGGGATGCATAGGAGCATCCAACATTGAGCGGTGATTGGCAGGTGGACATGGAGGTGCATTGTGGTGTGTCATAGCGTGCTGGATTGTGTTGTGGAGTAGGAGGCACAGCTCACATTGCATTGAGTATAGGGATACTTGGTGGTATGTAGTGACATATGGTGTGACACAATGGGCTCTTAGAGTGTTGCCTCCAAGGAGACTTATGGGCATGGACGTTATATTTACCATCAGGAGCCGCTCACCCTAGACCGATGGAGATGTTGTTGAGCATATAGGGGCAACATGTTCAACGGAGACAAGTCTTACACTGGGTTATCAACAAATTTGAAGCGAAGGGAGGGACATCCATAGGGTTACTCTTCAGTATCCCGACAGACTCTTGGTCATACCGTTGGGTACTTGCCCACCTATCACACTCTAGTATTTCTTACAGTCACAGAGCATTTGGTTGTTGCCCTTTGATGCTCTCAGTACAGGCAGCAGGACATGGGAGGCTCACCCTAGGCAGATGGATGAGACATAATGTGTCATGGGCAAGAGGGAGACTCTCCAGTTGAGACATTTGGTGGGTGCATGAGCCGACAAATACAGGCTTAGGGATGGCATGGTTTATTGCTGAGGTAGCATATGTTCCACCCGTGGGCTTACACTTAAGGGGATGATTGCGAGGGAGTTGCATGATGCACTTTCAAAAAGACAGTATAAGGCATTATATGAGCATGAGATATAGTGGATGATAGACCTCATCTACAAGCAGATGTTTGGATTCCGAGAAGTATTGGGGTGTGCTTTTAGGACGCAAGATCACAAATTTCACGATGTGGCATGGCAGGCACAGGGCAATTTTGAGTTCACCTGGTTGATTCATGACATGCGGAGTCTATACATTGATTACATACAGGGAGCAAAGATATGGAACAGGAGGGTTCCAAAAATCATCAGGACTATGTCGCAGCGAACCTTGTTATGGGATCCAGGGATTCAATCAGCTGACAGATCACTCCACTTTGTGATGATTAGAGACATGACAGAGGATGATCTAGTTCACCTTGGATTTGAAACATGGGGGATCACTAAGACCTCCATTGTATGGCGAGGCAAATTCATCATGTTGTTTCTCAGGACCGAGATTGGCAGTGGATGGGTAGACATTGGCGTCAAGGAGATGCATGGGCAGGATGAGCTTGGCCTTCACAGGTTTTTCGCCATCAGGTCCCAGGAGAGGAGGGTATAGTTTGGTCACGATGGGGAATATGTCATAGTTAGAGTGGCGTAGCGCCAACATTGTGGCACCCTTCTGAGAGTAGCAGGGGACCCAAGCAACACAGTACTTCATAGCTCAACAACCTTTAGGGATGAGCTGGCTACTACATGGGGAGATCATTCGGATCTTCCATTGGGCTTTAATGAGTCATTGATGGTGTCAGTAACTTCATTAGCATGGAAGATTGGTCACCAGGATGATATCTGGAGAAGCTCATGTGAGCGAGACTTTATCTCCACAGGGATTGGGTGGTATCTTTAAAAGTTTACTCTTGGAGTGTATGAGATGGACTACATGGTAGGGCCGCTTCGTGAGGGGTTGGACATAGTGCCACATTATCATGATTCCATACTCATTGATGGTATGCGGAGGGATCTTGGCACTTATACCTGGCAGGGTAGTGAATGGAGCAAGGGGAGCTTCATGTTGGACAAGATGGCTTGGGATCCTGGTATTGAGGGATTCCTTCATGACAGGACAGTGCAAAGGTCGGGGACGATTCAGTGGCACATGTGGGACCCTAGCATATTTTGCAGTGACAGTGGGGATCAACAACTAGAGAGCGTGATTGTTTAGGCATTGCTTGAGGACAAACATTTTTTTGCAGGGAGGACTGTGATATCCCCAATTTTGAATTTTTATTTAACATGATTAACTAAGTTTATTGGGGAAGTGCTAAGCATAGAAAAATTTTGTAATTTGAGCATTGGAGACATTTTTGGCACATGGGACGTAGGAGAAATTGAAAACTTCAATATTAGTGGAATATGGGGGCCACCCCTCATGGAATACGCACCCCTTGGAAGAAAAATCAATTTTGTGGAAAGGAGGTCTAAATATTTGGGTGAGAGACCCACAAGGAAAGGTGAGGCAACAATTATAAATAGAGGATTGAAGGCAACATTAGGCACCTTTTGATAATTTGACATTTACACATTGTTGTTGTAGTTGTTCAGCTAAGTCAAAAGTGTTGTTTAGCACCAGAGGTTTCCGAGGGGAAATCTCACCGTCTTCTTCATTGGACCACGAGTGCCACCCTAAGGAGGTATTGTCACGACTTTGTGGAGACTTGGGGGACTAGTCTCAGGTGGTATGACTGGCCTTAGCTTTAGCCTGGACATTGAAGAAGAACCACACAGTTCTTGGGTGAAGTGGGGTACTAAAATTAGAGGCTATAATATTATTGGGAAATTCCTTGTCCAAATTGCAAGTGAAGGAAGAGAATTTATGGGAGTTGAGAGTGCCCTTCTCAGCAAGACATATTTCTTTGGTTGGGCCTGCATGGACTTGTCCCAAGACTGCGTAGCCATTGGTGGAGCTAATTGTGGGGAGGCTTGAGAGAAGGATTTAGGAGCTTTGCTGGTGGGATTTCATTTGGAGGGTCATTGGAGGAGGAATGTTGTAGTTTGGAGAGCAGAGATTGATAGGAGTAGCCACAATAGCATAATTCGAATTTGGTGGAGGGCCAAGTTGTGAAGGGTCAAATTTTGAAGTTTGGAACCAAGGGAAATCCTTTTTGGGTTTTCTTGGATTTTCGACAAGGATCTCGCATATAAATTACAGAATTTTCTGGGCAGATTTGAGGGGTTAAACAGGGGTCCCAACTCAACCAGCAGCAAGAGGAGCTAGGGGAAATTTGGGCCGAAATTCCGAGGTCAACATTTGGCCAATTCCTTCATGGGTTTTGGTGGAGAGCTCAAGGTTAATTTCTTGGAATTTTCTGAGCACCAGAGGAGGCCCTAGCAACAGTTCTTCACAGTGAGCAACATATTTCTTGACAGTTTCAGCACAGAACTAGGAGAGAGCCACATTAGATTTGGGAGGGACTTCTTAATATTCATTTGGGCTTAGCTAGCTTGCCTTGAGAAAACCTAGGTGCACTCTTTCTAGCACCTCATTGTACCCTCTTCATATTATAATAAAATGGCTCAACAAAGCAATTTTTGGTGCAATTTCATGGACTGACTCATGTGTTTGATTTTCATGGTTTTTATGTCTATGTTTGCTTTGTTATTTACTGTAAAGATTCCCTAGGAATATTACATCTTCGCGGTCATTAGCAAGGTGTGGTGGTAAGATCAGCATTGTATGTAGTATCAAGCACCTGAACACAATTTGCATACAATTATAAGGGTTGATGCTGCCTAACTTTCATATGTGAGTTATTGTTTTTTCAAATGCTTTGAAATGAATCAATGTAACTCATCAAGCACTTAGTCAGATTACTCAATGACTCCAACCAATAGGCACCTACCCTAACATAACAAAACATGCATGTTTATTCTATTTTTCATTTTGAAAACGAATTTGTCAATTAAAACCTAGGCCTACAAGAGTCTTATGCCCATCTTATCATTTATCACAGTTTGAATTCGAGTTCATGTTAAACCCTCTTTAGTAGTATTAGACTTCTAATAGAACAACTGTCTCCAAAAGCACCTGCGTGGGAAAGGAAATTTTCCCAACCTATGCTTTATAAGAACACTGTAAACAATGCATTCTCTTTTTAAATGAATGGTTGTAAATATAACCCGACCTTGTGTTTCCACCACTTGATACTACTACAACATGTTCTCGTTCTCACGTGATGAATGGATAAATGAAAGAACACATGTTTTTTTCCGCTTGGCTAACTGATGAAAAAAATATTATTCTTTTTATTTTCAAGAGTAAACAAGGAAAAAAATGGTGTGTTTTCAAAATATTTATTTATTTATTTATTTTGTTTATGAAAATTTGTGAAGAAAAAGACTTACACGAGATTTGCAATCACTGTAGTTGTAAACTAGTTTTACCCTAGTTTTACCTCATCGTAGTTGTAAACTAGTTTTACCTTAGTTTTACCTCTTCTATAGTTATAAACTAGTTTTACCTCTTCTTTAGTTCCATGCACAAAAAAAAGGGTTTTGGTCTCACTTTTAGTTCTTGCTTGCTAAATTACACATGTAAAACTTGGCTTGCTAAATCACTTACTTTAATCATTATCCCATTCTAATTTTGCAGTTTGCAAGGAAATAAAGGCATCGTCTGAATCAGAGCAGGATGCTCAGAAATGAGACGAGATAAGATGGACCTTAAATAGGGGGAAATGGCTATGGCCAACCTTGCAATACCGCCTCTGGAACCACAATGTCATATGCATGTTCCAAAATTCTCAAAATAAAAAGGCAATAATAATTATACATTCATTCATACAGTTGAAATGCAAGTATACCTTCAGTAAATGCATTAGAATTCAGTAAACGCTTCAGAATTGGATTCTGAAGGCCCAGGGCCAAACTACTAAATCTTTAAAGACCACGTAAAGACTGGAACAAAGCCACAAACAGAACAGAACACCAACACGTAAATTTGCATGTGGTTGTATGTGTACATACGAGAACAATATGGTTGTGCGTGTACATACCAGAGCAAAGACAGAGCATAACGACACCAACACGTAAATTTGCATGTATATGTGCATGCCACAAACATAACATAATGACACCAACACTTAAATTTGCATCATATGTGTTTTCATGTGGTTGTACATGCACATTTACATGTGATTGTACTATTGTACTACGTGGCCTAGCCTATGTATTTTGTGTATTAACACTTAATGCTAACTAGCATTATTTGATTATGGAAAAATAGATTGACAACATGCTCTTTTATCCCAATTTTTTCGTACAATATGTGTCTCTCGACCTCAATCTGAGGCCAAATAAGATCTCAAATCCTTTTATTGGCTAACACAAAGTAGTGTCAAAAATTTTACTGGGTGAACAAAAAGTACACTAAAACAAACTTTAGGCTTGAAAAAAAACTTTGGGTTTGAAAAAAAACTTTGGGTTTAATCATGTGTTTTTTTTAATACCAACGCAGATTTTAAAGCATTTCGATTACAATAGTCCCAGCCGCCTTATGGCATGGACTAATAACACTTATAAGAAAAGGCAATATTAGATATTATAAAAAGCCTTGAATTAATTTGAAAAGCATGTATCGATAAAATGTGGAAAAGATATATCTCTTTATCATTGTGATAAAAAGTTAGACTCCAAAACTTGATCAAATAATAAAAATGTTATGTGGTTCAATGGTACAACAAAATTTATATTATTAGTGATACTTTTAAGTAATTGAAATAAATAATTATTATAAAAAGTTAATGATAAGATTTGATCTGGTTTATTTAATTGATTTTTATTTTTGCAATTTATATTAAAAAAAATACAAAGTAAAGATTATTTTGAATTTTTTTTTCATAAACTTTGTTGTATTTTTTTATTGTTCCATATTAAATGTAGATTTTTGTTATTTGATATGTAAAATTTGATTTCAAGTATGTTTTTTTAAATGTTGTTTTCCAATTTTTGATATGCAATTTGATCTCTTCTTAATTTGCTACTATGTTGTTGGAAAACTTGTTGTTTAGTTTTTACCACATAATTTTCATATATTTGCATTACTTTTCTCCCACGATTCTTTGTGTGTTCTTATTCTCTTATTTCAAATCTTACCTTTTCATGATTTGCGAGTTAGTCTTACAATCTAGGAGATATTATTATTCAATTTCTACCTCCTCATTTTCACATACTTGGCATTATCCTTCCTCCCGTAAATCTTTGGTTTGTTCCTATATTCTTGTTTCACATATCTTGAGCTTCAAGTAATTTTGCACGTCCATCTCCTTTGCAATATTAGATGCTATGTTTTAAATAATTTTGCACTTTCATTTCCTCAGCTATTTTTGTATTTCATTTCATCTTCAAATAGAACTTTGTATGTCTACATAATCAATTTTGTTAAAGCCTCAAATTTTATTTAGTATATTAATGTTTAAGGTGTTACATAAACATCAATAACAAGTTAAACATGGCTTGCAAAGCATGGTGATGATGACAATAATGATTGTTCATGCTCACTATGACTTTTACTGTCTACTGAATCTTAAAGAGGTAAGAGATTAATCAAAATTCTTTAACATTTTATTCCTATGCTAAAAAAGAAGTGAGAGAAGCATTCTTAGATCACCATATTAGAAGAAATTTCAGCCTAAAAGTGTCCATGAAATTTTCATATAATTTCCATGTCATAATATATAAACCAATCAAAATCCTTTAAATTAAAAAAGAGGTACATGTAAATATTTTGGAGGGTAAAGAAGAAAATCCACTCTTTTAATTATATTTTTGGTTTATCTCCATATAGGTTTACTCAAATTTCAAGTGTAGACACTTGTTGGATGCGGAATTAAATTTCACATCCAACAAGTACCCATTATGCATACTTTTGAAAGGATCCACATTAATAAATATTGAAGATACATTAAAAGAATTGTGCATAATGGGTAGTCGTTAGATGTTGAATTTAATTCCGAATGCAATGAGTATCTACACTTGAAATTTGAGTAAACCTATAATTAAATAAGTCAAAAATACAATTAAAAAAATAGTTTTCTTCTTTTGCCTCCAAAATTCATAACTCTGTTTTATTATTTTAACTGTTAGTTTATTATTTTTCCTTAGAAAGGCCACTTTTAGGCTGAAAGTTTCTCTCATTGCATAATTTTGTTGAGTTAAAAGGTCAAGAAGGTTGGTAGTGCGACATATATTTTGAAAATTAAATTGAATGTAGTATAATATGTTGAATTTCCATGATCTTGGGTCAAGGTTAGAATCTTAAAATATCTGACACTACCAAACCAAGAATCTCAACAATAATTACTTTGCACAGCGTAAACTATAAAGCAGTAAATCACATGTACACAAGTATACATAATTTTCAACAAATATTGTACAATAATGTATAACCCAATCTTCGTTATATTAAAATAAGATTGAATAATACACCAGTCTATGGTATGCAAGATACAATGACAAACTTCGTTGCATCTTTGATGTCATATCTTGTCCTGTCGGTCCTTCGCTCCCGTATTGCTCACTAGCTTCCCCTTAGTCCTTCAAAGGAAAACACATTGAGACTCTAGGAGGGTTGCCACCTAACATTGTTGCACGTCATTTCTGTAGCATGTACACTAGTTGATCTAATCTATTCACTGGGTAGACCTAATCCCAAGCTCCAATCTGTCAGGCTAGTAGTCACCTTTGTATATCAAGGTGCTGCACTTCGGCACCAATCTTCACCCAACTTTCAACTCCTCTTTGTCACTTCAAGGTATCTCGTCTAGGGCAACACACTGCCCTCCACTAGATCAATGGCACCCAATTCTTCACTGTAGGTTTTGCTCCTAGGATGGAATTTTTCACCTCCACAGAAATTCCTCCAAATGACACCCATGGGTTGCAACATAAGTTGATCCAAAACTGGTCAGTTCTTGACCTAACACAAGACACAAATTGTTGCTCTAAATATGCTTTTGTTGTTGTTCCTAACTGTGACTAGTTAGGGCATCCACATGTTGTAACAACCCTTAACTAGGTCACCTAACAACCCTAAAAGACTGTGATTTTCCCTTGCATAAGTTCTTTGCCTCCACGTTGTTGATTAGGGCTCAATCTAGCCCCAAAACAATCCCACATAAGGTCTTTCTGATGGGGTTAGGGCCTACGAACTACCATAGGTAGCTCCCGGTACCCATGACCTACTAAGACATAGTTTCTAGTCCACATTTAACCTTCAAAATAGCCCAGATCTGCTCCCCTCAACCTCGGACCTCTAGGCCAACTACTTGGCCCTCCTAACAACAGTTTGATCTCCTTCAAAGATGCCCTGAACTCCTTGTTGTTTGTCATCCTTGCCTGTGGCTATTTCAAAGGTGCCCTTCTCCCTTGACCGAGTTCTTTAATGAGCTCTTGTGTTGCTTTAATGGATGAGGAATAACCTCACACTCACCTCCTATATATACCATGAAGGAGGGCTTCTAAAACATCATCACAAGGGGCTGCCAATTGTCATAAGCCTAAAAACACCTTAGGCTGACCTTGACACTTAGGGTGTCAACCCCAAAATTTCTTTCAAAAATTCATATCTCCATTTCTACAACCCGAAATTCAGTGATTCTTGAAGCATTGGATTCTCCTTTCTGCCCTCTATCGTCTCATGCCATCACATGTAGAAATGTGCTCATGGAAATGCTCAAAACACGATTTGGTGCAAAACCCCATATTTGAGTTCCAAGCTCACAAGTGACTCGTGTGGCGCTTTGGCCTCCAAACCCCGAACCCTAGGGCTTGGCGTACCTCCCAAGCTACTCAAAAGTCAATACTCCCTCTTAGAAAGGGAGGTACTTCTAAGACTAGGAAGTAACTCATCATCATCATCACTACTCACAACACTTGTCCAACTCTTGGTGCTTACAATTGTAGTAATCCTTGTTATGTGAACTACACTGCTCTTGGAAGTGTCACTTTCATTGTTGGAAGCACCCTGATTCTTCTTCTTATCTTGTATTGCTTTCCAATCTCTCCATGATTCCTTCTTCGTAGTTGTAGGAGCACCCTTGCTCCCCATTGACCACACGCTCTTCTTGGACTGTAGACTCTCCCTCTGAACTTGCAAGCTTCCTCTCGAACTCGACTCCCTCTGAATCTCTAGAACATGGACCTTCTTCTTGGGAACCTATACCTGCTTGCTTGAAGCCTGCACCTACACCTGCTTCTCTGGAACCTACACTTGCTCCACCTTCTTCTCATGATCCATAGCCTTTCCTGTCAACCTATATAGACCATGCTCTCTAACTCCAAGTACAATACCAACAGAGCTAGAGCCTCTAGGCCTGAGTCTTGCCTTCCCATGCTAGAACAAGACCTCAAACCCCTTCTTTTTTATCATCGAGATAGAAATCACACTATATCTGAGTCCTTGTACGTATAATACATCCTGGACCCACATCACTCATCCTGTCTCCATCCTGAATGACATAACACCCGATCCTCGGATCTCCTTCTGACTCTTGTCATCCAAGACCATGTGCAACTTTGAGTCCCATTCAAATAGAGTCTTAAAAAGCTCATGTGACCCTGTCATATGCTTTGTCACACTACTGTCCATGTACCATCCATCCTCATTGATAGTACCTTGCGAGAAATGAGAAATCATAACAAAGTACTCCTCTTATAATCTCCTGGTGAGATCATCTATCTTAGTTGAAGTGGCAACACCGACGACCTGCTTCCCTTTCCTCTTCTCATGATCTCTCGTCTTCTTCATCAGACATCTCGACAAATAATGACCCATCTCACCAAAGTTGAAACATTGAACTTTACGCAAGTCCTTCTTTTGCTTACCCTTCATTCACACTGCAAGTGCCACACCATCATCGAAATACTTCTTCTTTGGATGAAGATTCTCCTCTCGTAACTCTTCCTAAATGAATTCATCCCATAGCCTATACCAGTCTGGCAACTTCTCCCTGGCAACAATCCCTTTGATGAAGGGCTTCCATTCCTCGGTGAACCCTTTCAAGGTAATCCTTACCATATCTCCATCTAAGATAGTCACACTGATGGCAGCAAGCTCATATTTGACCTGAGACAATCTCATCAAATACGAGGTCACGCTTTCACCCTTTATCATCTTGGTGGACTTCAACTTATCCTCCAATACTAGTACTCGGTTCTCATTCTTATTTTGGAACAAATTTTGAAGAGCCATCCACGTCTCATGTGCATTGTTCTTCCCAGACAAATGAGGTATTAGGGCATCCTTCAAACCATCTAGGATGATCAATCTCGTCCTCACATTCAAATCTTCATATATTTCCATCTCCTTAGGGTCGGTTAACTTCTTGATTTCTTTCTCGAAAAACTCCCAGATCTTGTTGACCTGCAAGACCAACTTGATCCTTTCCTTCCAAGGAGTATAGTTGGGCAACCCTTCCAACCTATCCTCATATCGGAGAGCTGCCTACACCTTCAATATTATAGTGAGACCTTCACTTACAATGTGATCAACTCCCTCTCACGCTTTACTTCGTTGTGCAAAACCCTGATTTACTTACTTCTAAAGTAGCTGAGACGTGCTTTGATACCATGTTGAATTTCCATGATCTTGGGTCTAGGTTAGAATCTTAAAATCTTGGATGCTACCAAACCAAGAATCTCAACAAGAACTACTTTGCACAACGGAAAATATAAATAAGTAAATCACATGTACACAAGTATACACAATTTTTAACAAATATTTTACAATAATATACAACCTAATCTTCCTTATATTAAACAAATATGAATAATATAACAGTCAATGGTATGCAAGATACAATGACAAACTTCATTGCAGCTTTGATGTCATATCTTGTCCTGTCGATCCTTCGCTCCCATACTACTGACTAGCTTCCCCTTATTCCTTCAAAGGACAACACATCGAGACTCTAGGAGGGCTGCCACCTGATGCTGTTGCACGTCACTTTTGTAGCATGTACACAGCTGATCTAATCTGCTCTCTGGGTAGGCCTAATCCCAAGCTCTAATCTGCCAGGCTAGCAATCACCTTTGTCCATCAAGGTGCTACACTTCAGCACCAATCTTCACCCAACCTTCAGCTCCTCTTTGTCACTTCAAGATATCTCCTCTAGGGATACTTTGGGTAGCCAACACATTGCCATCCACCAGATCAATGGAACCCAATTATTCACTGTAGGTTTTGCTCCTAGGATGGACTTTTCACCTCCACAGAAAGTCCTCCAAATGGCACCTGCAAGCTGCAACGTAAACTTATCCAAAACTGGTCACTGCTTGACCCAACACAAGACGCGAATTGTTGTTCTAAATCTTCTTTTGTAGTTGTTCCTAACTGTGACTGGTTAGGGCATCCACATGTTGTAACAACCCTTAACTAAGCCACCTGCCAACCCTAAAAGATTGTGTTCTGCCCTTGCATAAGTCCTCTACATTCACACTATTTATTAGGGATCAATCTAGCCCCAAAACAGTCCCACGTAAGGTCTTCCTTGTGGGGTTAGGGTCTGCGGCCTACCACATGTAGCTCCCAGTACCCACGTCCTACTAAGACGGAGTTTCCAACCCACATTTAACCTTCAAAACAATCCAGATATGCTCCCCTCAGCCTCATCCCTCTAGCCCAGCTACTCGTCCCTCCTAATAATAGTTCAATCTCCTTCAAAGATGCCCTGAACTCCTCGTTGTTTGTCTTGCTTGGCTGCGATTATTTCAGAGGTGCCCTTCTCCCTTGACTGAGTTCTTTAATGATATCTTGTGTTGGTTGAATGGATGAGGAATAAACTCACACTCACCTCTTATATATACCATGAAGGAGGGCTTCTAAAACGTCATCACAAGGGGCTGCCAACTGTCATAAGCCTAAAAATACCTTAGGCCGACCTTGACACTTATGGTGTCAACCCCAAAATTTCCTTCGAAAAATCATATCTCCACTTCTACAACTCGAAATTCGACAATTCTCGAAGCGGTGGATTCTCCTTTCCACCCTCTATCATCGCATGCCATCACATGTAGAAATGACTCATGGAAATGCCCAAAACATGATTTGGTGCAAAACCGCATATTTGGGTTCCAAGCCCACAAGTGACTCTTGTGTCACTTTTCCCTCCAAATCCCGAACCCTAGGTCTTGGAGTACCTCCCAAGCTACTCAAAAATAAACACTCCCTCTTAGTGAGGGATGTACTTCCAAGACTAGGAAGTAACTCATCATCATCATCATCACCACTACTCGTAACACTTGCCTAACTCTTGGTGCTCACAATTGCAGCAATCCCTGTTCTGTGAACTACACCTCTCTCAGAAGTGTCACTTTCACTACTAGAAGCACCCTGCTTCTTCTTCTTATCCTGTATCGCTTTCAAATCTCTCCATGATTCCTTCTTGGTAGTTGTAGGAGTACCCTTTCTCCCCACTGGCCATGTGCTCTTGTTGGACTACAGAGTCTCCCTCTAAAACTGCAAGCTCCCTCTTGAACTCGACTCCCTTTGAGTCTCTAAAACCTAGACCTTCTTCTCGAGAACTTGTACCTGCTCATCTAAAGCCTGCACCTACACCTGCTTCTTTAGAACCTGCACTTGCTCCACCTTCTTCTCATGATCTATAGGCTTGACCATCAACTTATATAGACCATGCTCTCTAACTCCAAGTATGATACCAGCAAAGCTAGAGCCTCTAGGCTTGAGTCTTTCCTTCCCATCTTGGAACAAGAGCTCAAACCCCTTCTTCTCGATCATCGAGATGGAAATCACGCTATGTATGAGTCCTAGTATGAAAATTACATCCTGGACCCGCATCACTCATCTTGTCTCCATCCTGAATGACACAACACCCAATCCTTGAATCTCCTTCTGACTCTTGTCGCCCAACACCATGTGCAACTTTGAGTCCCATTCAACTAGAGTCTGAAAAAGCTCATGTGACCCTTTCATATGCTTCATCATACCACTATCCATGTACCATCCATCCTCATTGATAGTACCCTGTGAGAAATGAGAATCATAGCAAAGTACTCCTCTTCCAATCTCCTGGTGAGATCATCTATTTTAGTTGAAGTGGCAACACTGACGACCTGCTTTCCTTTCCTCTTCTCATGATCTCCCGTCTTCTTCATCGGACATCTCGACAAGTAATTACCCATCTCGCCACAGTTGAAACATTTAACTTTACTCAAGTCCTTCTTTTGCTTACCCTTCATTCGCGCTGCAAGTGCGACATCATTATCATAATACTTCCTTTTTGGATGAAGATCCTTGTCTCGTAACTCTTGCTGAATGAAGTCATCCCACAAACTATCCCAGTTTGGAAACTTCTCCCTGGCAACGATTGCTTTGATGAATGGCTTCCATTCCTCGATGAACCCTTTCAAGGCTATCCTTACCATATCTCCATCTGAGATAGTCACATCGATGGCAGCAAGCTCATTTTTGACCTAAGACAATCTCGTTAGATATGAGGTCACACTTTCACCCTTTATCATCTTGGTGGACTTCAACTTATCCTCCAATATCAGTACCTAGTTCTCGTTCTTATTCTGGAACAAATTCTGAAGAGCCATCCACATCTCATGTGCATTGTTCTTCCGAGACAAATGAGGTATTAGGGCATCCTTCACACCATGTAGGATGATCAATCTCGACCTGCGTCCAAATATTCATATATTTCCGACTCCTTAGGGTTGGTTGGCTTCTTGATTTCTTTCTTGGAAAACTCCCAAATCTTGTTGACCTACAAGACCAGCTTGGTCCTTTCCTTCCAAGGAGTATAGTTGGAAAACCCTTCCAACTTGTCCTCATATTGGAGACCTTCCTGCAACTTCGACATTGTAGTGAGCCTTTCACTTACAATGTTACCAACTCCCTCTCACATTGTATTTCGTTGCACACAACTTTGATTTACTTACTTCTAAAGTAGCTCAAACAAACTTCGATACCATGTTTAATTTCCACGATCTTGGGTCTAGGTTAGAATCTTAAAATCTTTGACGCTACCAAACCAAGAATCTCAATTGCACAACATAAAATATAAAGCAGTAAATCACATGTACACAAGTATACACAAATTTTAACAAATATTGTACAATAATGTACAACCCAATCTTTGTTATATTAAACAAATATAAATAATATAATAGTCTATGATATGCAAGATACAATGACAAACTTCGTCGAACCTTTGATGTCGTATATTGTCCTGCCGGTCCTTCGCTCTCAAACTGCTCACTAACTGCCCCTTAGTCCTTCAAAGGACAACACATTAAGACTCCAGGAGGGCTTCCACCTAACATTGTTGCACTTCACTTATGTAGCATGTACACGGGCTGATATAATCTTCTCTCTAGGTAGGCCTAATCCCTAGGTCCAATCTTCCAGGCTTGTAGTCACCTTTGTCCATCAAGGTGCTGCACTACAACACCAATTTTCACCCAAACTTCAGCTCCTCTTCGTCACTTCAAGATAGCTCATCTAGTTCTACTTTGGTTAGCCAACACACTGCCCTCCTCCAGATCAATGGTACCTAATTCTTCACTGTAGGTTCTGCTCCTAGGATGGACTTTTCACCTCCACAGAAAGTCCTCCAAATGGCACCCACAGGCTGCAACGTAAACTAATCCAAAAATGGTCACTGCTTGACCCAACACAAGACACAAATTGTTGTTCTAAATCTTATTTTGTTGTTGTTCCTAATTGTTACTAGTTAGGCATCCACATGTTGTAATAACCCTTAACCAAGTCACCTAACAACCCTAAAAAATTGTGGTTTTCCCTTGTGTAATTCCTCTGCCTCCATGTTGTTGTTTAGGGCTCAATCTAGCCCCAAAACAGTCCCACATAAGGTCTTTCCTGTGGGGTTAGGGCCTGCGACCTACCATAGGTAGCTTCAAGTACCCATGGCCTGCTAAGACAGAGTTTCCATCCCACATTTAACCTTCAAAATAGCCCTGATATGCTCCCCTCAACCTCGACCCTTATTACACATTATTTTGTCTCACTTCTTGTTCCACATCCTGAAGTTCCAAAATGTTGACAACTCTGAAGTGTACTTATCATGAAACGTATACTAAAACATCCTTGAAGAATGGAAGAAAAATTTCCCTAAGTCAATTGTGGAGAAGGTTGACTGAAACACTAAGTTTCAAGACCAACGCTCTTTGCTCCACTGCTCGCTCGTGTTGATGGCAGGTTGCAGTTCTTTGACCTAGCACTACCAACATGGGTTTTGATATGAAATCCCACGCTGAACCTCTTCTGGAAAGTTTTCTAAAAATGGAGGAGAATCTTCATATGCTAGAAATTTTGAGAAACAATGAGTTGGATGTTGTTGGGTAGAGATATGGCCAAGCTCTCCCATTTGGAGCTCTCTATTCTGCCTTTAAGGGCCTTCCCCTTGAGATGTGGACCTTCCTCCCTCTTTTTTGGATCCCTAACGCCCTCTCCCTTCCTATAAATCAAATCCCCTCTATCCCCAAAGGGTTTGTCATTGATTTCCTGCATTCCTATGTTAAGATTATGCCTAAATGTTGCCCATCTAACTTAGAGAAGGAGTTCTTGAGGAGTCTTGGCTTGGACTTGGACATCCACCAAAAGGAGGTCTCCAACATCAAGGAAATGGTTGTATGTTTCCCTTTTTTATTCATTAATATATACATCTAATGTTTACTTTCCACAAATGTCTAAATATCTATGCATTTAGCTTGATACCCCTATGAGCATCACCCGATGCAATGAGTGCTAAGTCGATTATTCAAAATTCATGAGAAATTAGTCAGTTATGACTACCTCTCATTGAAATGGTCATAGATGAATGACTTTCTTAACGCAATTGAATACCAAAAAATGATATCTAACTCCTTGATCTATCGAGTAGTTTATGTTTGATATATACTATGTATTTTATTGTATCTTGTATTGTCCTTTGATCTCTCTTGCAGGTACTCAGACATAAGGAACAATCAAGGAGTGAGCTTGGAAGTCAAGAGATCAAAGTCATCATCAAAGGATTGAACAATTAGCATTAGAGCGAGGTAGGATTCTCTCTCTCTCTCTCTCTCTCTCTGCATTTTTAAACATAAGCTAGGAAAGTTTGCATTATTTTGTTCAGTTTGTTGCTAGACCCACTCATTGGGCTAGAGAGATCGCCTCTGTCCACAGAGGGGATTTATCTTTACAACAAAATGGCAACTCCCATTGGGGAAGCTATAGCCTCTTCAATCTCTTTTATTGATCTGGTCTATTGACCGGCCATTGAATTATCAGTTAGTCTTGGTCACTATAGGTCTACACATTGAATGATCACTGCTTTAGAGTGTTAGGTCTGGACTGTTTGTTGAATTTTGTATTTTTATTTTTTCCCAACTTTCTCACCCAGCGCGTCTTTGACTTGAATAGTTGCACTGCCAGCGCACTTTTCCTTAAAACAGTCGCATTGAAACCACTTTCAACACAGATTTGGCTTTAACAACGATATTGATCTTAGAGATTTGAGAGAAATTAGGGTTTCTACTTTCAAATCCAATGTGTCCTGGCCTTTGAAGGTCTTTTCTTGTCCTCTGTGATTGGATTTACTAGTGTTTTTGTCTGGTTGCCTTGGTTAATTAGCAAATTTGTCTCTTTGGCTCTGAAGTGCTTGAAGTCAAATTTGGTTGAGTTTTAGGGTTTCTAGGTCAATTAGTCATCACTTGATCTTTGTTTATGTCATTGAGATGTTGGTTTGTTGATTGATTGAGTATTGTTTTCTGTGGAAATCATTGAAAATATTAGTTTACATTTGTTTTAGCTTGTCTTTCACAAAGTTTCTTTTCAAGTTGCATTAAGTCATTTGCATTTGGAAATCAACTTGGTTTTTAATTGAGCGTAGATTACATTGTTTGATTTTCAAGTTGAGGAAGTGCATTGTTTATTTATTCAAAAGAAAAAAAAAAGTGAAATATATTTTCATTTAGGTGCTTTTGAATTGGACTTGGTGTTTCTTTGGTTGATGCATTAGTTGCATTAGAGCATTTGAATCAAATTTTATTTTTTCTTCAGTTAATGATTTAGTTGCATTAAAGCTTTCAAAAATCAAAGAAAAAACATCATTTATATAAGTGCATCTTAGTAAAAGTGAAAATCATTTTGCTTTTGAAAAGTTGCATTTATGATAGTGAAAAGCGAAGATCATTTTTACTTTTGAGCATTGCATTTGGAAAGAAAAAGCAAAAGTTAGTGGAAGGCATATTGTTTGATGCATTATTGATTGAAATTTCTTCCCTTGATTAGTCTAGCTTTCATCGAAGTGGAAATTTTTCCTTTTCTCATATAGTTTCATCTTAGGCATTCAGGTGACATTGTTTTGAGCCCAAAATTGAAATACAATTCAAGCTAAATGTTAAAATTTACTCAATTAACCTAAGGAGCATTTGGAACTTAACAGAAAAATTTAGAGGTCTAGGCTAGAGACATGTTTCGGTGTCTACAAACCTAGCAGTTGTCATTATCTGCCAGAATTCTATCCCGGGGGTGAAATCTCATTCCACGTACGGAAGTATATAGGATCGTTCTCCACTACTCTCGAGTATATCAAAGGCACTCCACATATGGAAAGTATATGGAAACATTGTCATCGAACGGTTATGCATTAGACAATGCTAACACGGACTTGTGCTCCCCATACCGTCGTGTATATATTGGGAGACCCCACTAGGTTTTTATCCTTTAACCATAGGTAACTGAGTCAAATGCCTTATAAACATGAGATTGGTCGTCGTATGTTAAGTTCTTGGTTTTGGCTAAGGTGTATATTGTGGTTCATGGATACTTGGTAAACCCTCTTGCCTAGATTACCCTTTTTGATTTATTTTTTGTTTTTATGTTCTAAAATTTACTGCCCACGATAACATGTCTTACTCATGTAGTTCTCCTTGGCCTCATTATGCCTTATCAATGGTAAATTTTAATTGAAGCTCAAATAAATCACCTCCTCTATTTTTGTTTTTGAGAAAAGGTCATCGTAGTAGAACTGCCGAGTTCATCTCACATATCCCCTTCACAGTCTGACATTAAAGGGTCACCACAAGCAGTCCATCCTAAGATTCTAGAGTCACTTGAAGATCAAGGTTTTGATCTTGTAATTGTTCCGAGTATTTAACCCCTCGCTTCTCGTCCTCCACCTCGAGAGTTGTTGTCATCATCTCAGGAATTTGACCCAGAAAGCCCTAAGGTTCCTCAATATTTTTTGTTGTTTCCTCCAAATCTGCTTTACAATTCTTTGATAATATCTCCTCAATGCCCATATATTCCGTTTTATAATCACGACGTACCTTTGGAACTCTCTCCTCATTCATCATGAATTCCTCCTCGCCAACTGTTTCCACCCATGGCATTAGACAGTGAGATTCCAACCTCTCCTTGAGATCTTCCTCTGAAAGTCTCAGCCACCCATATTCCTGGTATTGGTGATGAATCTGAATATCAATTTCCTCCTGAAGGTTAACCATATGTGTCCTCTCCTCATATAGGGAGTGGATCAACTCCACCACCTGAAAGTTGTGAACCTTTATTCCCGCCAGGTTATACCTCTCTTGGTCATTTAGTTTTAGGTACTCTAAGCACATCTTCGCTTTATAATCATCCGATATGGTCATCTGGCGCTACACCTACCTCTGGCCAGTTCGTTTCGAATGTGGCTTCCCAAATTCCTATTAAAATTGCGGTTTCTTTGGTTCCTATTCAACCTATAGTCATAGTTGAGACAATTAATGTCCCTATAGGTTCTTCAACTCCTCTTTCAACCTCTATAGTGGTTAAACCTCCTCTATTGAGTACGCAATATGTACCACCCCCTATCCCACCGCATAGGGGGCAACCACCTCCTCCATATGTACCACCTATTTCCAGTGGAACCTATGTGAGTGGATCCTAAACTCACGTTATGGGAGCAAGTCAAACTGTTGGTACTATTCATTTTGGATTTGGTCAAATTTCTTATCAGTAGCCTCTTTTAGCTCAAATACCTTACCAACAACCATACCCTCCTTATGGTTCACAACAACCTCAAAATCCTCCTTTCAATCAACAAGTAGGATCCCAAATGTTGTCTAGTCCTAATCCCTCATTTGGGTTGTCTGGTTAGTTTCAGTCTGCTTCTGGAACTTATCCTTTAGGATCTGGTAATCCTTTGTAGCAAGGACCATTGCAGCAGCAAGGAACCTATCAATATCAATAAGGAACCTATCAACAACAAAGGCCTTTCATATAACGAGGACCTTACATGTAGCAAGGGTCTTATCAATAACCATTGTAACAAAAAGGGCAACCATTGTAGTAGCAAGGTCAACCATTGCAGCAGCAAGGTCAACCATTGTATAAACAAGGTCGAACATTTCATCAACAAGCCTATACTCAATACTCCTCCTAGGTTTTCTACCCCCCTTATGGTTCTCAATGGCCTGTGTCAGGTCAATATCAAACTTTTCCTGGTTAGAACCCATCTCTGTGGGGACAAACTCAACCTTTGTATGGTAAAAAATCCTCCCAGTGGGGGCAGTATCAAAATCCCTATGGTCAAAATCTGCCACTAGGGAGGAAAAATTAGTACCAACAAGGTTGTAATCCTCAATCTGGACCTTATCAAATGCCTTTCATGCCTTTTAATCCTCAATTGTCATTCTTAGCTACATTGGAGTTACTGGATGTGCCGAGGCTCACAAGTGACCCAATACTTCATTCATCGTATTGACCTCTGGTTCCTACCAAAATTCCTGGTGATTATCCAAAATTCATAGGGAAGTTTGGAGAAGACCCCCAAGCCCATGTCATGACCTACCATTTATGATGTTCATCCAACTCTTGGGTCGACGATTCCATTCGATTGTGTCTTTTCCAGCGAACCCTAACAAGTGCTACCACCAAATGGTACATTGAGTTACCTTGAGGTGGCTTTCAAGATTTCAACAATTTGGCTATGGCTTTTCTTACTCACTTCTAGCTACCAGTTTGGTATGAAACTAGTACCCATCTCCTACCCACATTTCTGATCACACCCATGAATGGAGGCGTCGACATCATCTTATTAAGTTTGAAATCCCTGATGATATTTTAACATAATTGTTTACTAAGTTATTCGTTAATCAAATCGCCAAAGACATAACTATCGATGGTTGTGTGATTGAATAAAAATCCATTGCTTGTGCTCAATATCTAGATTTAGTATATTCGTAATCTGCCATGCTTTATGATCTCTTACCTGATGCTCTATGACCTTCAACTGATTTGACATATTCTAAACCTGTGGGGACACCATCCGTTGATGGTATTATTGGGTCAGTAGCTCAAAATTCTAGTAATACTTCTTCTACTTATATGAAGAAGAAATATGTTCCGGCTATTGCACCTTCTCCTTCTTTGAATACTCCCAAAAATCCTGGTAACTGTCTGCTGATGATGCATCCAAACGCAAGTTGAAATATCCTTATCTTATATGTGACAAAGATCATTATACCAAGGTTTGTCTCCATCTTGCTGAGGTTAGTCATATATTAAAAGGCACCCCAGGGACACCGCCATGTTGAAAGAACCTTTTCCGTCATAGCAAAATACACTAGTAGATCAACCTCAATTCTCTACATCTTCAGGCTCTCAAGTTTTTATGAGTGGTACCGCACTTGTCTCTGTTGCTACTTGATCAAAAGATTATCAGACTCCTACCAAACCAATTGTGGAAAATGATGCCACTAATACACCTTATACTTCTAGTTCGCCCAATTATGGTCCTCTTCATATTGAACGACCTAGTAATGATTTCATTATCTGACCACCTCCCAAAGGTGTTCTTCAGAAGTCATTGTATAATCCAAATGCGCGAGATGTTTAACATTATAATATTGTGGAAGAGTTAGCTCAAGCGCCTTCAACGATGTCAGCTTTGGAAGTCCTCTAGACTTGTCCATTGCAAAGAAAAGCATTACTATCCTCCATAGGAGGGATTGACCCTGTAGATTTGAATTTGATTACTTTTGATTTTGAAAACCACATTCCTTGTCTCCTGCATCAACTTTCCTTTTTGATACAAGTTATTATCAAAGGGAAGACTATTCATCAGACTATTATTAATGAGGGTGCTTCTACTTGCATCATGTCCCTTCCATGTTGGAAAGATATTGGATCTCCACCTCTCAACCAGTCCCTTAATACATTGGAAGCCTTCAATGGTAGAGGTTCTCGTCCATATGGTATTCTCAATGACTTGCCAATTCAATTGGAAGGAAAAGCTATTAACCTGGAAGTAGAAGTTGTCGATGCCAATCTGAATTACAATCTTCTACTTGGTTGTAGTTAGACCCATGTAATGTTTTGTGTGGTTTCTACTCTATTTCTTGTGCTTTGTTTTCCTCATCAGGGAAAAATAGTCACTGTCAATCAGCTCGCCTTTTTCTCTTCCAAATCATCAAATGGAAATGTGCCATATGTTGGGAATACTGATATCCCTTACGAGAGTGTTGGGGTGGGTCTTTTCAAAGACTCTTCCCTTATGGGAACTTTTTCCCTTCCACCTCAGAACATCGCTTCAATTAACATGGTGTTGACTTGTCACGATCCTTAGGTCGTTCCCCATCCTAATCAGATTGACATTTTTAGAGATGTTATGCCACTTAGCCCCATAGAGGAAGCATATCAAGTCGTCGTTTCGGCTTCTACGGTAACTTCTAAATTTCATGATCATTTCAGTATGAGTCTAGATACATATTCAAAATCTCCCTAATTCGGTTCTTAGGATTCTCTAGATCCTTTGAATGAGACATTTCCAACTGATGTGAGTATCACAAAGGTATTACACTTGAGGAAAATCCATGGAATGATGTCCATCATCATTCATGGTGAGATTTATTCTTGTCTAGAAACCCTTGTTTCTGATGTACCGACTCCTCCACTTTAGACACCTATTTTGGTTCACGGTGTTTTCTAAAGGAAACATGGGAAACATTTCAGCTACAATGCCCATCAACATCTCTATCAAACCAAGGATTGTAAAAAATATCCATATTGGGGTTTCTTGTTCTTTAGATGAGATCAAGATCTATACGACCCTCTTCAAACAATTATGTGATGTCTTTGGTTGGTAATATGAAGAGATGCCTGGCATAGTTCCAAGTATAGTAGTGCATGAGCTACCTACTTATCCAAATGTGAAGCCTGTTCATCAGTGTCTTCGTCCCTTGCACCCTAGAAAGGCAGCTACCATAAAGGGAGAAGTTGAAAAGATTCTTAAAGATGGTTTCATTTATCCTATTCCATTGATAGATTAGGTCTCGAATATTGTTACTGTGACTAAGAAACAAGGAACTATCCACGTTTGTGTTGACTATCATGATATCAATCGGGCATGTCCTAAAGATAATTATTTGACTCCCTTTATAGATAATAAAACTGCTTTCCTTTTTCCTCGGGGAACCTTTGCTTGCAAAAACTCCCTTTTGGTCTGAAGAATGTTGGCGCTACCTTCCAATGAGTGATGTTTTATGCCTTTCACGATATTAACCATATCATTCAACCATATCTCGATGACTTGCTAGCACATTTTGCTAAGTGTCACGACTATCCTTATCACCTTCGAGAGATATTTCTTCATTGTCGACACTACAATATTCGATTGGATCCACATAAGTGTGTCTTTTGCATCGAATCAGGTCATCTCTTAGGGTTTTTCATATCCAAGGAAGGCATCCAAATTGATCCCCTTAAGGTGGAGACCATCATGAATTTGTCCCCTCCATATTCTTTACATCAGTTGCAGAGTTTACAAGGGAGAGCGAATTTTATTCGTTGTTTTGTCCCGAATTACATTGAACTTGCCAAGGGATTTAAGTACTTGCTAAAGAAAGGGATCCCATTCATTTGGGATGAAGTTTCTCAAAAATCCTTTGATACATTGAAGAATGCCATAATTAGTGCTCCTTATTTGCATCCCCCAAATTATCACCGTGATTATTTCTTGTACTTGACCATAGCCAATAGTACTATTGCTATGGTACTTGTTTATGACAATGATGATGGAGATGAACACGTGATTTATTATTTGAGTTGAAATATTTTTTAAGTTAAATCTTGATATCCCCATGTTGAGAAACTGGCTTTAGCAGCTGTTCACGTTGTTCAATGCTTTGGGAACTATATTCTCTTACGAAAAACCACCATGATTTCTGACTGTAATCCCATGACATACATTATGACTCATCAGTTTCTATGGGTCAAGTATTCTAAATGGATTGTTATGTTACAAGAATTCAATTTGGAATTTTCTAAAGCTAAATGAAGAAATCATTGGTTTTCGTCGAGTTGATTTGTGACCTTCCTTCTACAACCACGTCTACTGCACCTGATGATATGATTCCTGACGAAACTCTCTTCCTCATCAGTATTGTTGATCCATGGTATGGAGATATCATTACCTATCTCCATACCCAAAACTTTCGACCAGAGTTATCCAAATCTGAATGTCGACGTATCCAACATTAGTCCCATCCTTATCGAATTATTGGGGATACTGTGTACTGTGTTGGTGTCAATTTTATCCTTCATTGATATTTAACGCTTGAAGAAGCTAAGAGAGTCTTAAATGATTGTCACTCTGGGGCCTATGGTAGTCACATGTTTGTATATGCTACGACTCGAAAAATCCTTTGTGCCAATTATTTATGGCCTTAGATCTTCAAAGATTTCATTTTAGCAGTCTAAAAATACCATGTCTACTAGACTAATAACTGTAAACAACGTGCCCCACCCACACCCTTGCACCCAGTTGTTATTATCGGACCCTTTGCGAAATGGGGTATTGACTTCATGACATGTAACCCTCGCTCGATCGGGGGGGGGGGCATGGTTATATCATCATCGTCATCAACTATTTCACTAAATGGGTCGAGGTGATGCCTACATATGATTTCGAGGGTAAAATTGTGCTCAATTACCTTTCAATCACGACATAACTCGATTTGGTGTCCCTCAAGCCACATCAATGACCATGGCTCTCATTTTAGAAATTATATGATGACAGAGCTTACTACTCAGTTGGGTTTGCATCATGACAACTCAACTCCTTACTATCCACAGGCCAATGGCCAAGTTGAGGCAGTGAACAAAGTCTTAGTTACAATGCTTCAACGTATTGTTGGGATGCATAAATGAAATTTCCACCTTATGCTATTTTCAGCTCTGTGGACATATCGAACCACAGCTAAGACAACAACTGGATTCACACCATTTTAGTTCGTGTATGGTCTAGAGGCAACCCTTTCGATTGAATGTGAGATTCCTTCATCAAAACTAGATGTCAAATTACTCCTTGGTGTTAGTAATTGAAGCTCAAAAGAAATGAGTTAAAGCACAATATGATAAAACTATTACTCCTCGTGTTTTTGTTGAAGGTGATTTGGTCTTGTTATACGACCAAACCAATGATAAATTGCGAGTTGGGAAATTCGAACCAATGTGGCATGGGCCTTACATTGTTAAACGAGTATTACAGAAAGGTGCCTATGAGTTGGTTGACTATGAAGGAAATAAATTGGCTCATCCCCGAAATGAGCTTTACCTCAAAAAGTGTTATGAGTGATTTTGTGCAAATATTTTGTACATTAGTGTCCAGTTTGGTTTTGGTGTGTTTGTTTTCTTTTGTAAATATGTTTTCCTTTGCTTATCGTGTGTTCTACTTGGTTTGCATATGTCATCGAACCTTTATGTTGGTTTTGTTGATGGAGCTTGTCATAGTACACATAATTTATCTTCCACAGCATGGGCAATCAATGACCCTAATGGTGAGTTAGTGAATTTACAAGGCATATGTTTAGGTTGTACTACTAATAACATTGCCAAATATAGTGCGGTTATTGAGCTTTTGTCAGAAGCCATTGCTCTTGGCATTAAAGAGTTAGTCGTTAATATTGATTCATAGCTCATTGTACTACAACTTAACAGACAATATTCAGTCAGAAACCCTCAGATTTTGAGAATGTATTGTGAGTTCATCTCTTGGAATGAGATTTTGATTATATCATTGATCAACATATTCCGATACGTTTGAACACATTAACATATACACTAGCTAATTATGTATTAGATAGACATTTGCAACATATGTAAAACAAACCATCACATAGTGAACATAATAGGAAAACATGTATGTATATGCATATGCATATATATATATAAAAGAGTGTTTGCAAAAAAAATTATTACATCAAAATGTCAAAAACTGTGTTCTGAGACACATTATTTCTCAAGCCTACATAAGTGCAGAAAATAAAGACTAGAGATGGCTATCTGCCCACGTGGTGCTCAGGGTAGCACGTCACAACTCTAATGACTCGGTTCATAAACTGATGTAGTCTGGCAGGCACCCCTATAGTATGCCTTTGATATCGTAGTGGCATCTCATCAATCGATCTTCATAGGGAGAATCCTCATAGGGAGAATCCTTTATCTAGCATGGCACTTGCCTAGCTATCAGAGAAACCCTTGAAGCTCTCTCTGGTCCAACATCTACAAAAATCACAAGTATAAAATCTCAGTACACATATATAAAAAAATAAAATAAAAAACTTTTAAAACTGCTTTTTACCTACATCGGTCCACTATGTAATAGGTGGAAGTGGAATGTTGTGATCTCCCTGAAAATCCATGCCTAAGTATGCCCAAATATCTACCATGATTAGCTGCTTTCGCAACCATCCAAAAAATGTTGGGGGAAATGACATTCACTAACCACCTCCCTGATGAGGCATCAACTCACCCCACCTTGATAACCATGGATCTCTGGGCACTGGTGCATCCACTTCTATCCACTCATATCGGAACAATGGTACATGTTCCAAGACGAATGTCACTAGGATGGATCCATAACCGAACTGTTTCATCTTTCTTGATTTGCACTTCATGAGTTGGCTCTTCATATTGACCAACAATCCCTCACACTAGTTAAAAATTGTGGGACTTAGACAATCAATGGCATACTGGAAATGAGACTTTGTTGCCTCAGAGTGCCTAAGAAATGTCTCACAACCAACATATCTGTGCCCTCCCCTTCGGTACGAGAACCATATAGCTGAATTCATTGTCCCTTTCTGGACAAACCCGTAATGAAAAATATGTGTAAAGTTTTGTAGATGTTCTATGCTAAGAGCAATTTCACTTTTCTCACAGCAATCATACAAGTAGTTAAGCAAAATGCAGATAGAACATATAAGCAGATCTTATAGAAGACAAATCAGAAACAGGAAAAATGTGTGTGTTCATTTCGGCGGTCAACAGGATGCTTCAACCAGCAAAGTCTCCTTTGGTCAGCCAGCCCATCATGTGTCACAACAACCCTCCAACCAGTAGATGAGTCAACCCAAG